>BMAO01031832.1:0-143887 GCA_019973975.1 Trichonephila clavata
TGTATTAATTTTATGCGATTGTTTCAATCATGTGTTCAAAAAGGTAAGAAAAAGAATTTAAGCCTACTGTTGCTGTTTCCTGTGCGGTATAATTATAAGCACTATTTCCTTATCTTTTACTGTTGTTGTTTATATTTGCAACCAAGTAATCGATCATTGCATTTTTCGAATTTTATTAACAATTTGATGATTACTTATAAAGTTTCTGTATAGTTAAAGAGGCTCGTATGCTTAGTAGATTATATTTAAGGTTAGTTAATTTTAACGATTTTCATCCCACAATGCTAATGTTATATTCGTGTCATACGTAATTTTCTTTAGTAAATTTTCTTTAGGTACATTAATACATTTGATTTTTACTTTTTCTATTAAATTTGTTATTCTTGTAATTCCTGTTAAAAATATCTGATTTTCAAAGTTGCTATTTTGATTTATTGTTGTTGTCATAAAAACATTCGAAAAATTTCAGAAAACATTCGGAAAGTTTCAGACCTAATCGGTGAATTGTTTTGTTGCTGGGTTGATCGAGCAGTTTAGGAGTCTTTAATTTATCATTCAAATTATGCACTCATTATAAGTATTTAGTAGCACAATGTAAAAACAATATTTAAATTTCTGTTTTGCTTAGCTCTCTTCAAAATTTTGCAGTAATATTGGTTCCTTAGCATGAATTAAAATGTTTATTCAGATATGTCCAAAAGTACATTTTTTTCCATTATGTAATCTGTTAATACTTAATTTCTTGTGTATTTAAAAAGGAAATAGTCAAATCAGTGGTAGTTTTTGAATAAATATATTTTTAAAAAATCCGAGTTTCTTTATATATAAATGTTGTGTTCTTTTTCCAGTTTTTGACAATTGTTTGTGTGTATATATATTAAACACTGATTTTAAATGTTTGAAAATAACAGCGTTTCAAATTGTTTTCTTTCGTTTAAAATTTAAAAAAAAAATTCTGTTGCTTTAGACTAATATTTTGCAACTGCTGTTTTATGGTATTATTTTGTTACATATATATAAATATAAACTTATGTCTTGCTTTCTTTGAGAATTTAAAAATTTAAATCATGTGTAAATATAACCTGTGCTAATTATCGTCAGTCCTAATAGACTGCAGCTGAATTCAGAACTTAAAATACGTAAGTGTCAAAAATGTTAAAGTATCAACAATCTTTTTTTTTTTTTTTTTGAGAAAAAGTCCTGGAAATTAAGTGTTTTATATTTGTTGACTTAATTCAATTATTTCTTCTTTATTTGTTTGTTAAAAGCATTTGAACTATCATTTTCCAGAATTTTTTTTTTTCTGTAGGCTTTTGTAAGAGTGAAAGGAAATGTGTACAAAGAGGCATAAGGGTATTAAAATTTTACCTTACTGATATTAAAATTTATAAAGAAAAATACTATTAGTTAAAGTTAGTTACATTTTATACTCAACCGTACATTGCATAATCATCTTCTTTCTAAATATATTTTCATTTTAAATTGATAGTTGCTATAAGCACTTTTGATTGTAATGGACCAGATTATATTTTAAGCAGCTATTTTATTGAGTGTTATGTAGTTCATAAATTATGTTTCTTTGTGCCAGTTCAGCAAGGGATAACAATTATTGTAGTCTTGCTAGTAATATGTGATGAGCTGTTAGAGATGTTGGCAAAATTATTAAACTTGTCTTCAAAATTCAGCTTTTGAATGTTTTTATGTTGTACTTTTTACATTTTAATTTATTTAAATTCATTAATGTTCTTATTATAAAAAAAATTCCCATTTGTTTATTAATATCATATACGGCAGAGGTTCCCAAACTTTTTTTTGTCTCATAGACCCCTTGCCATGTTTCTCGGTTTTGGGTAGACCCCTACTTACCTCTGATATTGAATTTTTGCAAATTTATCAACTTAAATGCCTTTTTGACTACTTCCTTTAAAAGATTTAAATATCTCACTGTAGTGAAATTTAGTGTTTAAAACCTAAGAAGCACGTCTTAATTAAATTAAAATTTAATTAATACACAACATTTTTGTTACATAATGTAAATGAGCAACAAACAAATACTTTTAATGGGAGGGTTGAATCTGTGTTTCAGTTACAAATTTTCAACATTTGGCATCAATCTTGTCATATTTAACCTTAAGCCACATTGATTAGTAGTATCCATTTTTCTCTTTCTTTTTTGCTTTAGAGTTTAGCAACCACGCTGAAGCTCCTCACTAGGAAAAGCAATTAAATTTTTTTAAATAAAAGGAATATATTTTTAAAGCCAAAAATGCTGACATTAGTTTCTAAAATTTACTTCAAGATCTTCATTAATGTCTATTCCTATCAGTTTCTCTCGTAATCGGACATTCTTTTTTCTATGTGACCATATGAATTCATTGCCGAATGTGGTATCACCATAGTCAAAGTATTCTCAAATCTAGTTTCAAAATCTGAATAAAGGGCATTTAAATGTTGAACTTAGGCTAAAACATCATTTTCCTTGCAGATAGATATTCTGTGTGTGACAAATTGAGAAACTGGGAAAATTTGCAACGAACAATATTATACTTCTTTAGCTTAATTCTAGCAAGAAATGCAAAATGACCCTTGTTTTAATAAAATATATGCTGTTAGGAGCTGCAAATTAATCTCATTGAATTTAGTAAACATATCTGTTAAATAAGTAAATCTGGCTTTTACTTGATTAAATTTTAAAAGAAAATTTAATCAAGGGACCACTATTGTAGACCCCCACCCCCTATTTAAACCTCATGGACCCCCAAATTATTTTTCTACTGACATAGACTCCTTGCAGGTCGATATAGACCACTTTGGGAAAAACTGATTTACAGCATCATTTTGAAAAGTAAAATATTTGGTTAAAATATTAGAGCAATGTAATATCAGTAAATGGTTTCAAGTTTTGAAGCATTTAGTTTGTCAAGGTTTTATGTGACATGTCATAGTTAAATTATATTTATTATGCAGATTATTTCCGTTTATATGTATAATTTCTTATCCTAAAAGTTTTTTGTGATGTATTTTTTTAATTATTAAATTGTAGTAGTTTTAAAATCAAACGAAAAATAATTCCTCTAGTTTTTTTTATGGCTTGCTATTTATGTAATTTTTGGTCTTACATTTTTTAAATATAAGTTTGTCTCAATTTTACCCTTGTTGTGATAAATTCTAATTCTTATGCTTGTATACTCAAAACATTACATCAGCAATTTCTTAAATAAATGAAAAATTAATTCAGTTATGAAGCCCAGTAGCTGAGTGGTAGTGCTTCCACGCCACAGGTCCAGGGTTCAAATCCCGGGCTGGGCAAGATTGACTAGGGCTTTCATCCCTACAGTTGGTCAATAAATGAGTATCAAGCTTGCTTGGTAACTGAACACTGGGGGTGTCGCATCAAACTGACAGCTTGACCAAAACATCTGCACATGCACCCCAGCACCTAAGGTCACCTTAACTAAGATAGGGCGGCCGAAAGGTCTAGGCATCGGATCATGGCTAGCATGTCATGAGTTCGATCCTAGTACCAGTAAAGACCCGCAGTGTAGGGGAGAGATGCACGTTGAATCTGTCGAGAGCTCAAACGTCCTCCCGTTGGTGTGGTGTGGTAGTTAGGAGAGGGGGTGCCAGCTCAGGTGTCATCCGCGTCACTTGACCATGGTTCAAAATTACGCGGACCGTCGCCAAAAGCCCTCGTGTTGCTAATCAGTGCGACGTTAATATTCTCTCGCTCTCGCTCACTCTCAAACTAAGATAGGTACAGTAAGCCTTGGTCTTCATGGGCTGTTGTGCCATTGAATTCAGTTCATTTATGATTTATATAAATATTTATTACATACATTTTTATTCTTTTAATGTTATTTTAAAAAAAATGTTAGTGCAATTTAAAAACTTTTAATGATTTTGCATGTGAATAAATATTTTTTTAAATGATTGAATCACATTTTTTTTTATAGAACAATATTTTCTGTCTATTATGTAATTGAAAAATTTGGTATAACATGCAAGAGTTCAAACAAAAGATGAGGAATAAAAAAACTTGCATATTTGCTAATCCAGAATGGGGTAAGAAACTTTAAATTTTACTTCATAAGATTTTGATATTTTAGATGTACAAATGGTTCTCAAACTGTGGTGTGAATATATAGGGATATATTCGAATGTTAAGATACAACAAGAGTTCTGAATTTAAAGATATATATATATAATGTCTCTACAATGCAAGTTATTCTGAAAAGATTATTTGGAATATGTAATTGGTGATTTCTTATCCAAAATAGGCAGAGTAATACAGTAAACATATTAATTATTTGCTTTTTAGAAGAAGAAAAATAGGTTGCCATCTTTATTCCGAACAAGTTCGACATACTGACTTTTTTGAAAAATCGCCAATTTGTTTTCTTGGTGCCAAGGAAAGCATAGGGTTGCAAAATTCCTCCCCCCTTCACCTACTCTGAAAGAACAAGAAATGCATTACTTTGACACCCCCCTTTTCCCCTGCTTAACCTCCACAAAAGTTAAGTTCCTGGCTTTGATCTTATCTTCCCCCCCCCCGCTACCTTTGTCCGAAAATGAATGACAGAATTCTTTTTAATCCTAGTAGGAAAAAGCATAAAAATGAGAGATGTGATATTTTTAGAAAATAGGCTAAAAAGGGAATAGGAGAAAATTCCTTTATAAATATTAAACTAAAAAAGTAGTAAAAGAACAAATTTTTATAGAACTAAAATGTAAGTAGTATAATGATTATTTTAGCTATACTGCATTGAATTTAAGAATAAAAATCTATTTTTGTAAGTGATTCATAATAGTAATAAACAAATTGTTCTATTTATCACCATTATCTCATTAAGCCTAGAAGAGAAACATATTAAAGCAAATTAACATTAAAATTAAAGGAATAAAATAAGAAAATTAACTTACTTACATAAGCCTTGAAGAGAAACTTAGAACTAAACATATATATATTAAAGCAAAGGAAAATTAAATATAAGGAGTATATCTTACTTGTTTACATTGAAAAAATTAAATATAAATAGACCTTGCATTATTCGATGCATAAAAAATTGTCACATGACCAAAATAATTACTTGTCAGCAATTAGATTGTGATCAAAATCTTGATTAAATTCTCCTTTTAAAGAATTTGACCTAAATCCCTCTCAGCCCAATCAATGTCCCTAACAATTTCTAAAAACTTATTGAACCAATCCACTCTCTTTTGTTATGCACGATTTCCTAAACATATATACAGCCACAAATGAAATTTTAAATCTATTTTTCTATTGCAGGTAGGGAGTGAATCTGTAACATGCTTCCAAGTGCCTTCAATGGTATTTGTGTGGCAACTTGTTACTGGATTTACAAAATGAAGGCTATGATTTAACGTCAAATGATCAAACCCTTCTTTTTTTTGTGTGTGTGTCCTAAATTTTCAAATGCCTTCTATTTGTTGGAAAAATCATAGTTCCAGGCTCTATCCATTCCTTTATAGTGTTGACTAGAGTCTCACGAGATCTGTTGTGCTGCTAAAAAATAGTGTACCTAACCCTTGTTCTTCACTTCCAAATACCCACTGAATTCGATTTGTGAACTTCCACATAATATAAAATGACTTCAATGACAAATTGCCCCCAATATGCAACTGTACCAGAAGATAAATAGAAATATGCTTTGGTCTTTTTAGTTCTGGTTCCCATGATCAAATGATAAGTGAGACGAAAAATCTTATTTAATTTTAGTTTGCTGCAAATGAACCATAAGCCATTATGTATGGTTTTTGTTGAACCACACATACCTTGTTATTCCTGGAATTTCTGCAAATCCATGATTAACCATCTATTATAGAATTTTTCTTCCCAAACTTAATCAGAACATTGTAATTGGAGTTAAAAAAATTTTAATTTAATCAGAGATGAGTTTCTCTCGCAAAATCTAAAAATAGTTAATTCCTACATATTTCATAAGAAAAATCAAGATTAAGTACTCCCTGTTTCTTTTTCTATTAAAAGGGCCATATTTGGGGGGGGGGGGGAAGGAACCGTTTCTGACATAAATTTCTTATACTTGGGATAAACACTGCAAATAGTACCATGGTTAGAGGGAACAGGTTACAATATTTAAAGGTATATGAAATAAAGGTTTTTATATAAATTTAAATTAACCTCTTTTTGTAAATTAATAATAATAATGTGTGTGTAAAAATTGATAGTCAACCTAATCAATAACTGGAATAATTTATCAATGGGTGTTAATAGATAACTAAATAATATTAATCAATAATATGGATAAAGACACAATAATAATAAAAGAATATATAACCTAATAATGACAGAATTAAGTCAACCTCAGCAATAATTAAATAATTTATAAGTAACTAATAAGAAATGATAACAAATAATATGGAATAAAAAAAAAGGTAATAATAAAGGAATTGAAATACAACCTAATAATGAATAAAATATTCAACCTAATGAATAATTAAAAATAAATATAATAATATTAAATAATTATTATTAATAAATAATAAATATTCTTCATAAATATTAAGAAATAATAGGAAATAAGGAATTCTCTTAGTCTTGTATTGAATATCTTGTCCGGAAATATCTGTGTCTGAACAGTTGAAAATCCAAAATGAAAAGAAGGATGTCTTAGAGAAAATCCCATAGACCCCCCCCCCCCCATTTAACAAAATTACTTCTCTGATTGTAAAATTCACCATAAAACCAAAACCCCAGGGAACCCCACTGGAAAACAGGGGGAATCAGGGTAGACAGAATCTGGTGAAGAATCGGCCGAAAAAAGCGTGAAAAAAAAGTCTGTATATCGAACTTATGCCCTTTATTCAAATGTTTGAGATGCTACAAGCAATGATTTATTTTAAGATTCTAAAAAAGCTTATTTTTTCATTTACTAGAAAACTAGATTTTATTTCTTATCAACTAACCGTTGGAGATAAAGTTTTAAAATCACTGAATTATATAATATTTATTTTATAATAATCCAGAGTATCATATAAGCTATTGTGTTTTAGATGTTATTACTAATAATTTTTTATGTATTATTTTGTAAATATTTTGATGGTATACTTTTGTTGTAATATCTGTATTAGAATATTTATATATTCATTTTTTAGTATATTTCTTGTAAAATTAGATTAATGTTAAAAAAAAAAATAAACTTGAGTATCAGTGTAAATCTCATAGACTATTTCTCATAATTGACTTATTTCCAATATATATTAATATATGTCAAAATTAAGATGAGATGCATTTTTTTAGTCATGGCACTTAAACAAAGCTTCTTGTATTGATCACATTGTTGGTATCACCTCTGTATCAGAAGAGTTATTTTAAATGTATGTTTGGTTCAATAACAAATATACAAGGGAGGGAATTATTAAATTTCCATAATTTTCTATATGTTGCCGTCAAAGTATAAAACTGGCATTGCTAAATGCCTAAAACTAGCTGGCAATGTATGAAATGATTCATATTTCACACATTGCCTAGGCATTCTATAGAATGCCTGCAGAGAAACTGGCAAAGTATGAAATACATCTCCGATTTATTTCAAATATTGCACAGTAAAAAACAAGACTTAATGCATGCCTCAGGCTCAGAATTTGTCAGATGCACATTGCAGTTTGTTTGGAAGTGTCAAAATACTCAATTTTACTTAAACTTGTTCAACAAAAAATTGGTTTTCTCCTGTGCTGCATGAAAATAGAGGAGCAAGCTGTAGTGTCGGAAGAGTCATGGTCTATAGCAGGGGTTGGCAATCTATGGCTTGCTGCAAAATTCTCAGGGGCACTTTGCACTTCTCAACAAAGTTGTCCATTTTTTAATTGTTTCAAAAATGCCCTACTGTGTGGTACTGTGAATCATATTGGTAGATTGATTTGACACACTACAGCTGGTTTATTGACATGAAACAACTATTCAACAATGTGCTGGCTAAAATTCAAGTTAATAATGAAGAAAAAAATTCTTTCTTAACTAAAATTACTAACTAGAAGTTAATAACTGATGTACAAAATGACTACTAAGAGGGAACCCAGGGACTATTGGTTGCTTAATAGCTGTGATGTGATGTTTGTGGGAAATAAAAGTAAACTCATTTAACATATTAAAGAAAGTTTTAGTACCATACAGCAGTGGTCTCCAACCCCCGGTCCATATATCAAATGGTATCGGACCACTCAAGGAGCATTAAATTATTTTCATTTTATTTACTGGGATGTATTTCTCTTATGTTTGTGCAACTTTCCATGGAAATCACTTTATATTTCATGTAAATAACTTAATATTCATTTTTTGGTGCAACTGAATTTTATTCTGAATGCATGTTTAATTATACAATTAAATTATTAAATCAAAACAATTTAAAATGGAAATAATCAAACATCTCACACTAAGAGAGCCATGGTAAAATTCTCAAATGTTTACCAGTCTGGAAGATAAAAAGATTAGGAAGCACTGCTATACAGTATTAGGTCACGGATTCTGAGGGCATGATAGAATTCTGAAAGAAATTTGAACCAAGTACAAAAATGTTACACATTATGATATTGAACTGTGCATTCACCTTTGTGAACCTTACCTCAAAAAATAGAAAATTATTTACAAAAAAAAGAATATTGTTGTGAAACCTATGATTTTCCCCCTGAATGTCAATATATTGGCACTTGTAATGATTGGGAAATATGATGGTTTCTATCGACTTGGAATTTCGACTTTGGAAGGAATTTCAAAACAAGTGTATGCAAAATCACAATTTATATATATATATTCTTTGTTCCCTAAGAACTTGCTTAGAATTAATGATACTCCTGACCATAAAATTCCACTCCTGTCAGCTGCAGTTGCTCAGTCCAGTGGAAGTGGCCAAGGATTTGTCATTGCATGAAAAATGTATTGAAATGTAATTTAAATTGTTATTCAAGCTTACCATGTTGCAACAAGTAGGTTAATTTTAATTTCTTGTTTCTTTTTTTTTATATGAAAATCTTGTTTTCCTTAATAAGAAAGACATAAATTTTGTTTGGTACAACTTTCATTTTCTTTTACTTATTTTGAATATTTTTTTTTAATGACACTTTCATTTTGTCATTATTTCATTTGTATTTTTAGAAATGTACATTATTGATATAATAGCCTTATTATGACCTTTTTTCACATACAATACCTAGGCATTCTATTGAATGCCTGTATTTCATACTTTGCCAGTAACATATATAAGGAAAAATAGGGAAAAACATAATATAAAATACATAATCACAGGTTGAAGTGAAGAGAAATATAAAGTATTTATAGAAATGACATCATTGCTTAGGGAATATTTGAAGCTGGTTAATAAAGCACGTGTAAGCAATTATGATATTCTATTACTGAGAATCACTAATAAATCTATCAAAATAATGTTTTTAATCCTTTAGAAAAAGATGAAAGGAAATGTGTTTCAAAATAAGGTATTCAGATTTATGAGATAATATAAAAAATATTCGAATTTTGTGTAAATATTAATTTAAAGTTATTTTTTATATATGTATATGTCTGTATACATATGTGTGTGCATGTACTTTGATAAAAAATGTACCTAAGCACCCCTTTAAATTGTAGATTCTGTCAGGAATGTCAAGCTGCTAGCTCCTACACAAATGAAGTGGCTGTGGTAGCCACTTCAAGGTAACCACAATCTGGCCCACCTCAGGGCCAGATTGTGTCATGAGTTTGATCCTTGTTCTGCTGAAGACAGACCATGTAGGGGGAGGGCAATGCATGCTAAATTGTTAAATCTGTCAAGAGCTCAAATGACTTCCCATTAGTGTTGTGTGGAAGTTAGAAGAGTGAGGTGCCAGCTCAGGTGTCATCTTCATCACTTGCCCATGGTTCAAAATGGCAAGGTCTGTTGCCAAAAGCCCTCAAGTAGCTGGATAGGGCAACGTTTCTACTCGCTCGCTCACTCACCCACCCACACAAGTAAAAAAAGTTGAGAGGTTTGCTATCGTAATTTCGCATCTACAAAATACAATGGAAGGGAAATGAGTGGATTTTTATGGCACTGGGATATTAAACACAATGAAGTAATCAGTTGTCACCTGTGTGCAAATTCTTCATCATATTTTAGATATATCAGGAGTGTCCAATTCCACTGAACATGCTATAGTAAATTGGAAAATAGTTGAGACTAGATCTGAGGATCCATGATGTGGTTGACCAGGTGTCGACAATCCTATAGCTGTGGTGTACCAAATTCGATTTCTGTTGCAGTGCATTTAGAGTTGAGGAATAGAGGTCAAAAATACAAATTTAGAGTTTTATTGTGTATTATAATTATGCATCTTTTAAAGATATTTGTTAAGATAAAAATAAAGCAACCTAAAATGAAACTATTCCTTCAACACAAATAAAAATAAGTGTTTCTTCAATATAGTTGAAATAAAAACTTTAATGTGAACCTTGTCCCTACCTACTTAATATTCCAATATCATTGATATAATTTGTGACTGTCAATTTGACACTCGATTCTGAATGCTCAATTGTTTAACAACTTCTTTCTGGACTAAAAATACTTTTCATATGGATAAAGATTTGTTCCCATAGATATGTAGAATCTGAAGTGGAAAGCAGAGCATACACAATTTTCTTCATACAATTAAATCTCTATGGTAATGACATACAGCAATTTAACCCTTTAACGCACGGTGGTATCTCTCTGAAACCACCATTTTCTAAAAAATATCTCTAAACGCGCAATGGTATTTCAATGAAACCATTGGACCTAAACATATCTTTTAACTCTTATAAAAGACACTAGATGTCAGCACAAGACAGAAAACTTTTATTTCTGTGAGAAAAATGCATCATTTTAAAAGCCTTTTTTAACCACTTTCAAAAAGATTTTTTTTGGCAAATAAAAATATGCAAAAATTCAAAGTAAGGTATGTACATTTTTGCTGCATATGCTGTTCATAGCATAACTAATTTTTAGTATGATAAATAATGAAAAGAAGTGCCTTATATAAAGATATTTTCGGATGGTTTCAGACTGATACCACTGCGCACCTAGAACATGAAAATTGTCCATTTCTTCTTCGGCTTATAGCACGCACACGTGAGAGATTTAGCCCTTTTTTTTCTTTTCTTTGACTCAGGCAGTGAAATAACTAATAATTTATGGTGGTTTTGCCATTGATTTGGGGGAGGGGCTTATTATTGCAGTATTACTGCATGGTTTTAATAATTTAATAATAAAGAAACAATGGGGAAAAAAACTTTACTGGCTATTGCAGTTGATTTCAATCGCTTATAGTTATATTTTGTATTATTTAATATTTAAAAAGTAATTCTAATATTTAATATTGCATATTTTAGTAAATTTATTACAAAATATATAAAGTATATACTTATAAATCTGACTCAAATCATATATATTGTTCATCCGAGAATTATGTCGTAGGTGCGCGGTGGTACTTCTATGAAACCACCTCCCCCTCGGGGGAGGGGGGGGAATGTACTCTATTTTTTTTTAAAGGTATTTTCTCTGTTCTTAGGTTCCATACATTGCATTTATAATTTTATTTTGAAAAATTCAGCGAATTTATTTTTCCGCGCTTCAAAGGGTTAAAATAGCTGTCAATTTATTGTTGGAGTTAGCTTCCAGATTTTTTCATTATTCTATAGAGTTTTCTTTACATAATTCTAAAGATAACAGTTAAATAAGTTCCTTTCCAAAATTATCAATTTCCATCCACTCAATAATTGACTAATCAAATGGAATTATTGAGTCTATTAAATCTGGTTTGATTAGGAGGAAAATATTGGTATGCATTTTTCAAAACTGGTATTTCTTGAATTTAGGAATTCTTTTTGTAGATTATTAAGTTGTACTGAACAATATTTCAACACTTTTTAAAAAGTGTCCTTTATATTTTTACCGTCTGCCATTATATATTTGGCCTTTGGCTGTTACATAATGAGCAACTGCAAAACTATATTGAGTGTCTTTAGGTTTAGTTCAAATTGTTTGATAAATAAATGTAACTTGTTTCTTGTATTCAGTGACAATTTTTTTATAACTTATAAATTTTTTTTTGAAATTCTTAAATGTGTTTAGTTTGAAATTGTCTTGATACTTTCAAGCTAAGCACTTGACAAACAAAAATACAATACTTTTGCGACATAACTCACATACAGCGGGATTTCTTTGTTTTTCTTATCCATGTGAATTTGTCCACAAGTTTTGAAAATTGTGAACATCAAGCATTCATTCTTCATTTAAAAAAAATAATAAAATACAGGTTTTTGCATTAAATTTAAGAATGTGTCATAAAATTAGATGTAACCTATAATGTGCACTGAACTGAATTCTACTTTCAACTTAAGCCATTCTTAATGTTCGTGTATCAACGTGACAGACCAAATGAAAGAGAGAAAACTCGTTGGGTACAAAGAGGAGAGACAGGACAGTTTAACTGAATCGGATAACTTTGTACAGAAGGTGTAAAGTGCCACTTAGGTAGATCATGCTGTCTAGTATACAAGTATCACTTGCTAAAGAGAATTGTGTAAACCCATCACATGCATTTGGCCTAAATAATTTGTCAGGAGTTCCAAGAAGTCTGGATGCAATCTCAGCTCAGTGACAGTTCCTTTTGAACTTTGAAATCTTGTTTTTGCATGGCAAAGCTGATGCTTAAAGATCAAAACATTGCAGTAACCAATACTAAATGTTACTTACAGTGGTGCTAAAGTGAGCAACACTGTAGATGACATCACATGTTATGGAATGATGAATCAAGGTATACTATCTAGCATTTGAAAGGTAGAGTCTGGGTGTGGATATTACTTGGTAAACACTTTGAAACTGACTGTATTGTGCCCTAAGTTAAATTTGAAAGGGAGTCATGATTGCTTGGAGGTGGTTTTCATGGTTTGACCTGTTGTCCCTTTGGTTTCTGCAGAACTAGCTCACAAATCAGAAGCTTATCTTGGTATTTTGGACAGTTTCCCACTGCCTACATTCTTGCAACAGTTCAAAAAGGTCCACTTTTCTGTACATGCAGCACAGCATGTGCAGATGTATCTTGCTGGCATAAAAGTTCAAGAATTGGACTGGTCCTCTCAAAGCCCAGTTCTGAATCCTATCAAACACCTGTTGGATAAATAAAAATGTTGACTGCAAGCTATGCCATAATACCCCAAACTGGTGATGTAGCCTATCTTCTGTATGAATTGTATGCATAGAAATGCAGCAAAAGAGGAGAAATAATCTGAAAAATCTATTTTAACCATTTAAATTTATAAATTGTAATTAAAAATGTTAAAAAAAACTAATTGTTGGCCTATTTTTTACTCTTCAGTGTGTATTAACCTTTTTTTAAAAAATTTTTATCAAACTTTTGGCTATTTTTATTTTATTTCTAAAGCTTAAAAATAAAAAATATGCAGCAAAAAAGTAAGATTGAAGAATGGGGGCTTAAGAGAAAGTATCATACTGAAGTTGATACTGTACATCTGGGAATTATTCTTGCACTACAATGTAAAATTTTAATTTCATATAAAAATACACTAAAGGGCATTGGAAAAACTTACAATATATTTGTTTTGAATTATAAATGTGCATTACTTTATTTTCTATTATCTGAATTGACATATTTTTCTGATAACCTATGGATATGTTTGCATTTATGAGAAAGCAGACATTTTTGTAATTCTGTAATAAAGAACAACTAATATATATACATATATATATAATAATTTGGTGAAGTAAGGAATTCTATAATGCTGATGATTATTTTAGATAATGTTTCATATGACGACATTGAAGAGGAGTCCTTTGAAATGGTAAATCTGGTTTATTGAACATGTAGAGACATACAAACATACACATCTTAATCGCAACACAGCACAAAAATACACTTGTGCAAATTACATAGTGAAAAAGAAAGAAGAATGAGTAAAAGCTTTTCCAGACTCTTGGTTACGGTTATTCCCACCAGGCGTACAGCCAATAAAAGTTGTTTAGAGAAATTAATGGGAATTATTACATGCACGTATATGTATATATATTTGGCTGTATTACATACTGGTAAATTTTTTTCAATAATTATTACAAAATAAAAACATTCTTTTTCAATTATTTTTGGTAGCAGTTTCACAATGCTAGTAAAATCTTTAAGATTCATGTAAAGGTTCAGAATGAATGACTTTTCATGTAATCATTGTTCGATGGTTAGCTTTCATGCTGCATAGTAATACATATGAATTTTAAAAATATAATAAGGGAATATTACAAAGAATAAAAAGTTATAAAATAAAAGTAAATATTGCAAATGAAAGTGCAAAGAAAAATGCATGTGAATGACAAAATAATAGAGATCAAAAAGTTACATTATAGGAAACATCCAGGCTTCTGCTCTCCCTAATGTTATGTGTGTGTTACCCCTTATTTATCGATGTAAAAATATTTCCCCCAGTTGTACAATCAACTGGCTAATTTTATGAGTTTCAGTAGTTATTGTACTGCTGATATCAAAGAAAATACAGTGCTGCCACCTGAAAATAAACGTATACTTAATCAATGTTGGACCCCCAAATGTCACTCAAAAAAAATTTTGTTTGGCTTTTTAAGGACTAAAAATGTATTTTAAAATGTATCAAACAACAAAAAAGTGCTTAGTATGAAAAATCAGTCATTCGGAAAAACATCAATCTTAAGGCTATTGTTTTTCCAGATCCAAAGATCTTTATTGCTTAAAGCAGAGCCTAAATGCACAACCTTTTTAGGATGAGGGGCCAAAAAATTTAATAGGATCATATCAAGGGCCAAAGTATTACACAATGTCTGATATGTTATAAATGTGAAAACACTGTTTTATGACAATACGCATTTACCACAATTTTTATTACTCAGGTTGATAAATGGATGAAACACAAACGCTTTCGAAAATATTAAAATATTTTAGCTCAAAAGAAGAAGAAAATTCCTGCTAAAAAAGTGGCAAACTTGAAATTGTATAACAAAGGAAAAGTTTTGCTAATTATACAGAGAGCACAGTTTATATTTTGAAAAAAAAATTAATACTTGAAATTTGTAAAATTTAATGAGATGGCTGGAATTGAATATTTGAAGTTATTGATTTTACGTCAGGCTTAAGACCTGTTGTGGCAATACGTAGCACAGAAGAAAGGTTATCATCTGCTATTCTATTTCTTATTTTTGATTTCTTTAATTTCATTATTGAGAAAGTTTGCTCACAAATGTAAGTGCTGCCAAAGAACGTGGCAAAAGTACGAAAAATCCTCGGGTAAGTTTTTAAAAAATTCTAATATCGATTTTTCTTTTAATTGATTTTTGATAGCATCAGAATTCTGTAAATCAATTAAAGCTAACTGCATACTCTCATCCACTAGATTTATATCAACAGAAAATGGAGAAGAAAAAATATCAATTTTTGTTTGGCACTTTTTAAATCTAAAAACCGATCAGCAAATGCATTGCTCAAGATTTGAATTTGTTCCACATACTGCATCTTCATGTGTGGAAATGTTTCATGCATTTTTTGGCAGTAGGGAAATTGTGCAAATTTTTTAGTTTTCAGCTGGTTTTGAAATAAACATTTTTTGTTTAAATACATTTGTGTTACTTATCAATTGAAAAATGAATTGATTCTTTCCTTGTAGCTTTGTGTTTAAGTCATTCAAATGGCCTGTTATGTCTGCAAGAAAAGGTCAAATCACACTGGAAACTTACTTCTTTTAACCTTCTAGTATTTCTACCACAGAAATGTAACAATTTCATCAAATAGTTCCATAAAACGCTTAAGGGCAACTCCTTAGTTGAGATATCTAACTTCTGTGCAATAAAGAATATCAGAAGGCATATGATCAAAATCTTTTAAAAATTCTGTAAATTGACTATGTTTGAGGGCATTACTACGAATAAAGTTAATTGCTTCAGATACTCACTGCATTAAGGTTTAAAATCCTAATTCTTTGCCACATAAATTGTTATGATGAATAGTGCAATGAACCTGCAACAGTTCTACACCATATTAGGCAAGGTGTTCTTTTAGCATCAAAACCATTCCAATTTTCGTGCAAATCTTTGATTTTGCTCCATCTGTGCTAATGCTAACACAATTGTTCATGTTTAAGGAAGCTGCATTGCACAAATGTATCAAACTGGAAAGAAGTTCACTTCCAGTTGCTTGCTCTTTCATGGGAAACATTCCAAGAAGTTTTTCCATAGCACAAATTTTTTTATCAATTCCACGAACAAACACAAGCAATTGGCTAACTGATGTTTGATCTGTAGATTCATCAACAGCTAAAGAAAAATATACAAAGTTTGAAGCGTCTGATTTTACTTGATTTTCAATGTCCTCATTCAACTGTTGAATTCTTCTTTGAATAGTCATTCTATTTAAGCTTATATTTTCAAATTTCCTCTTTGCTTCAGGACAAAGTTTTTCAGATGCAATTAACAAATTTTTTTATCAAAATCACAATATGTGAATGGCCAACCTTCTTTAGCGATAATTTCAGCGACACCTAAGCTCACTTCCCCATATGAATTTAAAAGTAAACTGTAAATTTTTGAAAAAAATTTGCTTTACTACTAAAAGCTTTTTTGAGTTCGATTTTTTGCGATTGTTCATGTCCTTTCATAGATGCAAAATGTTTATGCTTTGTTTCATAATGCTGCTTTATGTTATACTCTTTTGCCACAGCAGTCTTTCAACTATATATTAAGTATGTGGAAGTATTATTGTAATAGATAAAACAGTATTTATCTATCCATGCATCTTGCAATTTCCAATTTTGAAAATCCCCTTTTTTCTCTGTCATTATCTAAAATATTTTACAATATATGGCTTAAAAAATAAATGGTACTAGACTAAAAATGCGAAATCAAAAAGAATATCAGATCCGTTCTGTGACAGCAATTTCAACATTCCCGATCTACTAGCAAAACCACGAGGTTGTTTAAAAGAATGATCGTTGCAACTAAGTAGAAGTTAAAGTTATTATTGGTAACGCTCACCATGAAGAAAAACGTGGGTTCGATAGGTACTTTTGATTGACTCTGCATAATTTCGAATCTCGACTGTTCCGGCATGCACACGTGAATACGCATTTCTTCTTCGACCTTCTCTGCATCCAAACCATGCGATGGAAGAAATAATGGCTTCCGATGATCACATCCGCGAGCTTCTTCTATACGGAAACTCATACTCGCAAATATCCATGAAGAAACATATTTAAAAGCTGCGTGCTAAATTTAAAAAAAAAACTTAATGAACAACAATAAAACAGTCATTCGCTGTAATATTGTTTTTGTATTCGATTTTTCCCTGTGTAATTAAAAAAGGTCAAATTCCATATTAGATTACTCTTCTTTTATTCTTTTATAATACACATTTGCGGGCCCAAATTTGCCCACAGGCCATAGGTTGTGTATTAAGTTATTTGTGAAAGGAATTAAGAAGCATTGTAAAAGTTTTATAGAATTTTTAAAAAGTTTTCCCATGGATTGTTTTTAAATTTTAAAAAATTTTTAAGAGGTGATTGACACTAAAGAGTGATACTAACACTGAGCCAGAAGGGGCTTTAACCTTAAATTGACTTTTTTTTAAAAAAATATTTATGTATACACAAAACAGCTGTTTAAACTTGAACTTCTTATTTATAAAGATTCAACAATCAAAACCAAAATATAAATGATTATTTTAAATGTTTCTTGTTTACATTCTAAGAAGAATGAAATGAAAAGTTTAATTCTCTTTTTGTGTTGAACAGCATTATTATATTGTAGTTGTTCATTATTAATGGTATTCTGTACTTGTTCCCATGTTTTATCAGTATAAATATTAAATATTTTGTAAAAATTTTTTGTCATTTTTATTAAAGTTTTATTATTTCATACAGTGAATTAAAAAAATTAAGTGAGGAGAGCTTGACGAGACAACCTGAGGAGGTATTCGATATCATTTGTAAGTTAGGAGAAGGGTAAGTCTTAATATTTATATGAGTTATTCTATATTCAATGTAAAAAGTCTAAAATGAATATATATGTATTACTGAATTTTTTTAATTGTATGTTTTCATCTTGTAGGAGTTATGGCAGTGTTTATAAAGCATTGCACAAAGAATCTGGTCAAGTACTGGCCATTAAGCAAGTTCCAGTGGATACTGATTTGCAAGAGATAATAAAGGAAATATCTATTATGCAACAGTGTGACAGTTTATTTGTTGTGAAATATTATGGCAGTTATTTCAAAGGAACTGATCTTTGGGTAATTGAAAATAAATAAATTTTTTTTATAACAGTTTTTTACCTATTTTATTGGTTCCTAAAGTCGGTTATTATTTAAATTCTTTATAGTCTGAAACCTTTAATACCATATTTTTTCACAATTATCTGTAAAAGTTTTAAAAAATATTCAAAGCTTGAAAGCAAAGACATAACTCCCTGAAAGGATGAATATAGTTAGCAATTATTAACTATTGAACAATTTATCATTCAGTATTTTAAATTGAATGTGTTTATTTTTTAACTAACAATATTAATTCCAAAACTACATTATGCTGTAACAAACATAAAGTAAAAGTATATAAGAACTAAGAAAAAAGAGTTACAAAATTAAGCTAAATGATAAGAGAAATTAATGATAAAAAATTATGAATGAAGTTAAAAGTGTTAAATGTTTTGTAAATAAATCTTTTAAATGAAATAATATAGTTTACATCCTCTTGTAATTGTTTGTTGTGGTTTCTTTGGTTGCAAATGACCAGATTCAAATAAATTTGTTACATTGGCTGTTTGGTAATTTTCTTGTTAAATCTTTTTAAAAAAAGAAAGCCCTTTTGCTTAACGGAATTTTTTAAGTTGATTTATCCATTTGTTAAGGCAAATGTAGACAAATTAATTAAAAATGGGAGCTTTAAAACATAAGCATTTATTGCAACTGCCTGGTGCAGTGTTTTCTAAACAAGTAATTATACTAGTGTGCAGTGGGGGGGGGGCGATCTCAGCACCAACACCATTTACATCAAAAATTATTTCCCTTTGAATCATTTACAGTGATACCACTTCAGATAATCAGAATTATGGAATTTGCCTGGAGTGCTTTTTTCCCCCTTAAAAATACAGGCTAATGAAATAACAATGTTATTGTCCAATGACACTGTTCAATGAGATTGTTATGACAGTAATATTACTAATAAAAACATTTTCTTAATTTTTTTAACATTCACTTTACGAATATGGAGTATCATTGTGGTAAATGATAAACATACAAGTGATAAATTGAATAAAAGTATAAATATACAATAAATTGTGCTGATAAATATTAATTTTCCATTTAAACATATTTGCTTCTAGGAATATATAAATATGATGCTGTAGTATTTTATTTTTGACCTTCCTTTTCATTTCCTTCCTTCATCCCATCTCTTTCGCAAATTTAGTATAAGCATAGTTTAAGATAAACATACATCTAAATCATATACTTTTTTTCTTCCTAAATTAGCTATATTATGGTGTAACTTGAGCAAATATGACCTTTGTACCAAGAAAACCAGCTTCAATTTTATGAGGTCCGTTGCCACTAGACCTTGTGTTGCCTTATAGTGCAATGATAATAAAACTCTCACTCACGAATGAAACCTACCCACCAAGGCATAAATTGAAAGCATCAAAGATATGGCCTATCAGATATTTATGTACATCAAAGATAACTATCACCATCAAATGAAAATATCAAACAAAAACTTCTGCTTACAGATAGGGTTATGACTTAGTAAAATAGCACTCTCATTTTGGGGACAATCGGAAAATGAAAGAATTTCTCTTCATGAAGGCTTTTTGCTTTATTTGAAATAAATCTTAACTGAGCTGCTCCCAGGTATGTGCTGAAACTTTTTTTGTGTGGAACCAATTGAGTGTGTGATAAATAACTTCTTTTTACATCAAAGCAATCTTGAAATTTCTTATGTATCCATAAGTTTTACTTTAAATTTGAATTTAAAGATGTGGTGTTGTGATAGGTAAATTTAAGTCTCAATTTAAAAGTTTTTGATTAATTTCCTGTCATAGTTTTTTTCTTGATAATCAAGAGATTTTTAAATACTATTTTTAATATCTTTACTCGTGGCCAGTAGTGTTTCTGTTGAGTCATGGGTTCGAATCCTAATGCCACTAAAGATCTGCGATGTAGAGGAGTTGATTCATATTAAATCTGCTGAGACTTAAATTCTGCCCATTTGGATGGTGCAGAAGTTTGGAGAATGGAATGCCAGTTAAGAGGGTCTTCTTTATCATTTGACCAAAGTTCAAAATTACAATGTCTGTCACCGATAGCCATAGTGTATTTCTGACTGTGGCATTAATGTACATTCATTCAATCTAATATCTTGAAAAAAGAATTTCTTTTGAAATGCTCTGAATCGTGGTTTTGATGTGTGATCTGTTTGAATCAGTGTGATTGATGTTTACTTGAGGTTCCCCTCCCCGGCTCATCAATCTAATATTCATATTTCAATCCCAATATCTGAAATATTGTGTAATATTTGAAAGTTTATTGAAGTTTGTAATTTTTAAGATTTGTGGCTGGTGTGGTTTCTATTGTTGTGAATTCAAGTCTGGTTGTTAATAAATACCTAACATATAAGGCTGATACACATTAAATCTGTTGAGGTTCCAACTCTTCATATTGCTATGGTGTGGGCATTTGGAGAATATTGTATTAGCTCAAGGTGGTCTTCCTTGTCACCTTAAGGCTGTTTTCGCCAAATGTACAAAACGCTGAATTAAACGCGAGGCACATTTTATGAAAATTTGTAACATTGCAACTCATGCATTTGTTTATAATACAGCGTTTTTAAATTTTCAAAATATTTCACAAATAATTTATTTTTCCATTTAACATGTAAGGGGATAGCTCATTTGGCATTATGGTATGGAAGAAAAATTGTAAAACACATTTTATAAAAATAAAAAAAAATGTGTTAACTCAGATAAAAATGAGTAATATGATAAAATAAGTGATTTTCTACAGGATAAGTGAAGCCAGAATATAATATTAATGTTTGAGTACTTTTATATCTGAAAAATTTTCCAAATTTGGGTCCTATTTTTTAACATTAACCCAAAACAGCTTTAAAGTGACTCAAAAATACAGGGTCTTGTCAATAGCCCTTGTATTGCTTGTAAGTGTAATGATAGTCAGTCATTTAAATAGTAAATTCTATTGTGTGTAATGTCTAGCAGAAATTCAATTTAATTTAATTACTATTACTATAAAGAGTAACATTTGTATCACTGAATTATTGCTTTAGAAATTGTATAATTTTTTAAATGTTTCAAATGTCTCTCTTATTAATTTGTAGATTGTCATGGAATATTGTGGTGGAGGATCAGTGTCTGATATTATGAGACTAAGGAAGAAAACTGTAAGTATTTTCTTTCTAAGAATGTGGTACATGGAATTATTTTTTGATCTTCGCAATTTTTATTTGATTTATCTGTTAATTTGATATTATGGAGTTCTTTATTAATAAGCAAAGCTGAAGCATAAAATTTCCTAACTTTTTCATAATATTATTTAAGGGAAAATTTTTTTATTTGTTGGTACTTTTAAGTGTTGTAATGTACTAATTTTTCTTGTAAGGAGTTTTTGTATGGAGGTAATTATTATATATCATCAAAAATAATTGTCTATTTTTATTTTAATTTTTTTAAGCTCACTGAAGAAGAAATAGCTACTATCTTGAATGACATTCTAAAAGGCCTTGAATATCTTCATTATCGCCGAAAAATTCATAGGGACATCAAAGCTGGGAACATTTTGCTAAATAATGAAGGTCATGCAAAGTTAGCTGATTTTGGAGTTGCAGGACAGTTGACAGTTAGTATAAACATAACTTATTTGCATTGAAGATATTTTCTTATTGTGGAAATGTGATAGGAGAGACCGGGGCATGATGACTATGTTAACATTTTTTGTTTTTTATTAATTTATTTTTAAGGATAGTAAAATTAATTTTACATGAACTTTTAGAGTAGTAGTCCTTACTAGTGTTAAAATATATTACCATTTAATTTTCAAATAAAAAAAGTAAAGGATAATTTTATTTTTTCATAACTTTAACAAATCGTCATCTTGCCCCAATAACGGCAAAATGACAACACTGATAAAGGTTGAACATATTTTATCTTTTGAATGTGTTACATGGTTTAACAAATAACTGTGTTTTTACATCTTACAAAGTCAAACAAAGTGTAATGCATTGTAATGTAATGTTGAAGTGTTTAGTTCTGCTGCTTACAATAGTCACAAATAAAAATGCCATTTTCATAGTTGGAACATTCCTCATGCCACCACTCTTGGCATTTACAGCATTCGATCCATTCTTCTGCTGGTGGGTCACAATATTCCTCTTCACAAGCAAGACATCTTATAACACCCTCCTTTGAAGTTGATGCAACTGGACTGTTTGGCCTGGATTGTATAGACTTAGGCCTACAGGAACTTAGTTTGAGTTTTTTTACTGCCTTTTTAGCTCCATGAGCTTCTTTTCTCTGTTTAAAACTTCCTGTTCTACCTTCTGCTTTTCCCTTTGTTCTAGCATTTCTTTGATGGGTGTGCTTATGAGCATGCTTGAGCTTAGTGTTTTTCTTTTTTTCTCACATTGTGTTGCTTTAGGCAATGGTTTGAAATAAAAAAACACAAACAGGCTTCTTTGGTGCATCAGAAACAGCATTTGCTCTGGTTCTTCTGGAGGGTTTATATGTTTGTTTTCTACTACCAGGGTCTCAGGATTAGTACTATTTTTCCTAGTTTCATCGCCAACTGCATCATGGTCAGTAGTTTTTGCAACAGCAAAGTCATGTTCGCTGAACATGAGGATTATGAGGCTTGATCTCACATATTTGAAACCCTTTAGTGGCATTTCCAACTGTAGCTGCTTTGAAGTAAGTGGTGCTCAAAAGCTCGCCAATATTTTTGTCCGTGATAGGTTGTCCTGAATGAGTGATCATAAAGTGTTCGCATGCTTGGCTATAGTAGGTTTTTAAATGGGTCAAAAAATGACACATGAAGGGACTGGAGATGATGTGATGTGTGGACTGGCAACCCAACCATGATGTTTTTCACACTGCAATATAAGATAGCCTGCAAAGTTATGTGAGTTTTGTGATTGTCAGTAATCAACAGAGTAGAAGATTCTGTGCTTGGTATCACGTGAAGATAAAAGTGCTGCAAAAAAAAAAGAGAAAAAGGTGCACTCATTGCTCCAGCCGTTAGCACTACAGTGGCCTACAGTTCCTGATGGGGCTCTTTGTACAAGTTCAGGAAGCATTCGTTTTCTTGCAAAAAATCGGAAAAGGTGGCAGGTGAAAGCCAGTAGCTCTAATGCAACAAATTGTTACATTTCTTCCTCGCTGGGGGGCCTTGGCGGATGGCAAAAATGTCTTCCTCTGGTTGCCCCCTTTCGAATGGCACCTTCCCTGATCCGATGCACCCCTTAGCCCCAGAGGAGATAGAAGTGCTAGGTTGTGCAGACAAAGAAGCATTTACAGGATTTAATAGAATGGACTACACAGTTTAATAAATTCCGAAACACACTGGGGAGGGCAAGATGACGAATATTGACATATATTCAAGGTAATAGGTAGTATTTAAATTAAGTTACTAATAAATATTAAAAAGAAACAAGATATATCTTACTTGTATCTGTAGCAGAGCTTATTTACACATGCATAAAAGTTATATCGTGGCAGCAGTAAAAAATCAAGGCTTCACAACAAACACAAAAATGGCGATTTCTATACTATTGTTTAACAAATGGCAAAAAGGATAGCCAGTAGTGTCCGTTTGATGCTGCTAGCTAGTGTAAAACAAAAATTAAGATGACCGTCATCTTTCCCTGTTCTCCCCTAGATTTAAAAAATAAAATTGTACTATATTTCAAAATAAATTTTTTAGCTTTTAAAATTTTATATTAATTTGATGTTTTCAAGTTCCTGTTTGAACTAAGTTATCTAAAAATGTTTAGTTCTTAATTATATTAAGTAGTTCATTAAAAATAGTGTTGCAATTTGCGATGGTACCAATTGCATGACTCGAAGAAATATGTATATCATCCAAATGCATCCTTATCATGGAAGGATATATTATACTGTTCGAATTAATTGGAACAAATGGGGAAAAAGTGATTTTTTTCTGTAATCTTAGCTTTTTATCATTACTTAACTTAAATAGACTGAAAAATCTGTATATTAGTAAGATGTCTTCCTTTAGCAGAAATGACCTTTTCAACCCATCTTTGGCATTGACTCCACTAGAGTAGTATCAGGAAGTAGTATACATAGTTCTTGATTACTTCATCTTAGAAACACATTAGTATAGACCTTTCTATCAATTACACTGTTGTCGTGTGATTCATCTTAGTGAAACGATTCTTGAGAATATGCCATCGGTTTTGAAAAGGATTTAAGTATGGGGAATTTTCAAGCCAATGGAGCATTTTTATTTTATTTTCCGCATAAAAGCATGGACCAATTTCGAATTGTGACAAGGGGCCCTAGCTATTTTGAAATGTTTACATGAATGGAACAATCCTCCTACATAATATTTCTATATATTTGACAGAATTCATCACGTATTTAAGAGGAACTACGCTTCCAGGGCCATTTGTTGTGAAGAAAAACCCAAACTGTTTAGAAGGATGTTTTACTATCTGTTGGATCTGGTAACAAATTTCAACTTCACTTCGTCTAACTACACTTGATTTGTATATTCCTGCACAAATAAATGTTTCATCACTCAAAATCACCATCTTCAGTCATTAGCAGTCCATAATCGGCATTTTTTTGGCCCATGCTAAACGTTTTTTCATCATTTTCTGAGTTAGAAATAGTTTTTTCCCTCATTCTTGTTGCCTTAAAGCAACCTTCCAGAAGCCTTTTTCGTATATTTGAGGTACTCACTTCAACACCATTATCCAATAAATCTCTTAAAAGGTCTATAGTTGTCTTGGATTTATTTTGCTGCTACTTATTAAAATTTTATCAATTCTTGGAGTAGTTTTCTACTTGCATCCACATTTTCTTTTCTTTTTGGAGACAATGATCCAGAAATTTGAAATGTTCTTAAAACACTTAATTTGATCACACCTACTGCCATAGTTATATCTCTCACAGTCATAGAAGTGTGTTAATTGAGAGTGATTTATTTTAGAACAGTCCCTTGGAGTAATATCAATCTTTGAAAAGGGAAAAGTAACACTTCTTAAGCAGAACACAAAATTGAAATTACCAGCTGCCCCACTGAAAGACTCGCAGCTGAGTTCCTGATACATTAAAATGAATATATTACAGTTCAAGTCTATCTGTCCTACACCTAAAGGCAAATATAACCTGTTTAAGGTAGTTCAGGACATCACTAGTAATCAAATACCAACTTAAACAAGAAAAACAGGTTTGCCCCAATTAATTTGAACAGTATAGTATATATATATGTATCTGAATGTTCTATAAAAAATGTAACTGCTATTTGGGGTGTTATAATTCAAATTGGATGTATTTATTTGATAAATTTTTCTTGTGGATTTGAAATACTGTGGGGGAAATGTAACATTTCTATTTTTAAAAAACTTTTATAAAAAAAAAATTGAACGAGTTATGAAATTTTTAAATTTGTTCCTTTACTGGTATCAATTGAGTACAAGTAATTTTAAATCACTTTTCAAGGATTTGATTAAATTATATTTATTTTAAAGGAAAAGTGTAAAGAGAAAAGGCAAAATATTTTGGAGTTTATAATTTTATATTACTGGGGAAAATATCTTCATTTTCCATTTATAAGGTAAATAAAATTGAATTCTTGGATCACATAAGGTATCAGTGGTGTTAGTGCACTGTAGTATGGATATCACTAACAAAAAAAGAAGAATATAACAAAAAAATTTAAGCCAATTCCTATTTTGAATGGATGAATAGAAAGTATTTTATAAAGAATTGAAAATTTGAACGATATAGGGAGAGAGTGAACTAATAGTAGAAATTGAAAAGAAAAACGAGAATGATTTGTGTCTGCATTGTTGTGATAATGCACACCTGATTTGGCTAGTTTGGCTGGCAAACCAGTTTTCAATGCCAACGTTTGTCATTGGTTTAACAAATACATTATTACAACAATGGAGATAAACCTAAGTTGGCATCAAAAACCGGTAATTAATTTGATTAATCGGTTATTTATTTGAAAAACTATTAACATCAATTGTCATCCACTACAAGTTTAAAAAAAATATTTGAACTTGATTGTATGAATAGAAAGTATTTTATTAATGATTGAAAATTTGAACAAAGTAAATATATATATATAGAGAGAGAGAGCTAATATTAGGAATTGAAAAAGCTGTGCTGTCCAGTATTAAATGACATCTTATTGTTTTTAAGAGAAGTTTTCCAGAAGCAGGAAATTAATTTATTCAAGTCTTTTAATAAAAGCATAAAATTTGCTGCATAATATTAGTGTCTGCTTTTTAATAATTGTACATTATTTATTTTGTAAATTCTAATGAGTCTTTCTGTATCCTTAACTAAATTTAAAAGGTTATTCTGATGGTAAAGGGGATTTTTTAAATGTAATACTTAATTTTGTTCTAACTGTATCTTTTGCAATATATTTTAGTGATAAAAGCGTACTTTTGTCTCATTATATTATATTTTGAAATAATTTCTGATTTAATGAAATATTTTTAAAGGACACAATGGCCAAAAGAAATACAGTTATTGGAACTCCCTACTGGATGGCACCTGAAGTAATTCAAGAAATAGGGTATGACTGTGTAGCTGATATATGGAGTCTTGGAATAACAGCTTTGGAAATCGCTGAAGGAAAGCCTCCTTATGGGGATATACATCCAATGAGGTAATTTTCTAAAAATATTTTTAGGTAAATTTGAATATTGTGATTCAGTATTTCTAATATCTGTATACTAGTCATTACCTGCCTGCTTTGCTGGGTATTTCATGATGTTGTATAAATATTTACTGTTTATATATATATAATTTAATATATAAGTCCTAGTATTAAGCATTTGATTGTATTGAAAAACATTCTTATAACTCTCACCTCTTGATTAAAAAAGGTTATGACTTGTATTTCTGAAGTCAAAGCAGAAATATCTTTTACCCTCACATATCCTCTGCCAAAGTGAATTTCCGCAAAACACGTTTTTAGTGGATCCACTCAACAAAATAAATATGCTTCCCATGTTTAAAGTTTTAGGTGTAATAGATCAAATACGAATTTTTTTATCAATATGACCTTTCAAAAGTAGCTTTTTCCGTAAGACCCGTTCTTAGCAAATTTCAATTCAACAATGAAACATACATACCAAACTTCATTTCTATAGTTCTAGTAGCTTGAAGATGGCATTTTTTTTTTACCTGTTTGCTCCAGTAACTCCCAGGAGTCGGTTTACTCAAAATTCATTCTTGTTGGATCTCTCTACTCAGAGAAAGAAACATGCTTACCAAATTTCAAGTCTGCTGGTCTAAGAGTACAAAAATGGGAATATGTTTATCTGTAACTGGGTCCTTAACCCCTCTCGGTAACTTTTGGGGTCGATTTTCGCAAAATCCCTTTTGTAGCAGATGTCTACTCCATAAGCCTCTCAAATTTGAAATTGAATTGAATTTACTGTGGAAAGTGTAATAGATAGTGCTCCCACTTTCTCTGTTTATATCGAATGTGTTTTTGTTTTGGATTCGATTCAGTTTTGCCAAGTTGATGTTTGCTTCACTTACTAGTCGTTGTTAGAATTTAGAATTATTAGGTAGAACTCACTAAATTTTGCAAATATGTGTGTAGAGTGTCCTTAAAACATAAAAACTATCTGGCTTGTTGTGAATTGATTTTAGCAGAATTTGTTTGTTGTAATTAGTTAGAGCATTCTACCACAAAACCACACTTAGTAAGGTGTGCTTTATATGGTGCATCAGTCGAAAAGCAGTATTGATATAGAATAGTGTTCAGTGCAGTGCTTTGTTTTGTTAGAATATAGTTGAGTTATATTTAGTGCGATTGTGGAATAGTATTTGATATGCATTCAGAATACCCTTGTCTTTGTGGATAACCTAGCATTTTAGTGAATGTTTTCTTCAAACGTGTGAGTAGTTTTTGATTTCAATATGGATTTCAAAAAAGAGCAGCATTTAAATCATCATCAAGTTGATGAAAAGAATAGAAGAAAGTAAGGATTCAGTTGATAGTTCTGAATTAGATGAATTATTAAATTTATTACAGAGTAAAATTGATAACATTAAAGTCCTTGATGATCAGATTGGTGATTTAATTGATGTTAATGATTTCAAAACAGAAATAAAAATGAGTGAAGAATATTATACAAAGTTAATGACAAATAGAAGCATGCTTCAAAAAAATTAACAATCTAAGTTTAGGTAGTCAAAATATCCAAAATTCCGTTCTACAAAATCAAGTTTTATTTCAATTGCAATCAGTTTCAGATTTCACCTCAGCCATTAAGTTACCTCATTTAAGTTTGAATAAATATCTCACCTATTAAAACCTCAAATGAATTAAATGCTCTTAGAACCATGTATGATAAAATAGAAACTCAGATTAAAAATTTAGGACTCCCTTTCGGTCCGTATAAAAACCTATGCCGATCTTCTAACACCGATCATTATTAAATTATTACCATCGGATTTAGCTCTTAATTTTACGAGAGAAACTGTCGATGAAAATTTGTCTTTACAGGCCTAATTAGACTTTTTGAGAAAAGAATTACTTTGTAAGGAGCATGCAAAATTAATGAATTCTGAAAGAGAAAAAAATACGCAAAAATATTTAAATTATTTCTGTGGAAATCTTTCCGCAATGGAGCTCTTGGCAAAAAGCCAAACTATTGTTCAAGCAATATTAGAAATTCGGAAAAAAAAGCAATGCATATGGTATTGATCAGACATCACCTTTGAGTAAAATTGGTGATGCAACAGGGAATGAATGAAAGCTGATGTATATTTCATAAAAGTAATGATCACTCGAGTGCAGTATGCCATCTAGATTAAGTTCCAAACAAGGTATAGGGAAAGAAGGTGTTAGCTTTGCTTACATAAGTTATGTAGGAAAAATAATTGCTCAAGCAACTTTAAAAGCAGCCATTGTAATTCAAGGTTGCACAACCAAGCATTCTGTTTTGACTATCATAAATCCTTTAACCCGAAAAAATAAAAAGGGTTCAGATACTCTAGTAAGTAATATATCACATACCAACTCGGAAATATACAGGGTGTTTCATAAATGATGGGAGTAACTTTAAGGGGTGATAGTACACATCAAGACGAGTAATAGTAAATAGGAAACCAAGTGTCCCAAATGTCTTCCGAAGGAGAAAGGCGCCATCAAAGTTTAGGGTCCTAAATTTCAAATGATGATAAAAAATGGAAAAATTGATCGATTCATTTGCGGTGTTCACTAAAATCATTCTTTAAGTTAGTATTTTCTTTAAAAAAAAGTTTCAAAGACAAAGTTAAAAAAATGCCGTTAGAGGGCACTCTAGACTTTGGAGTACCGAACAACTACCTTTTACCAGTATTTTTTTTATTTTGTTATATGTTTACAAAAGCTTAGATTTTAACTTGAATTTTGAGCGCAAAATTGACACCATCAGGAGCAGTTATGAAATGCTCGTATGTAATGATCAAAATAAAAAACGATAAAGCAAACTTTAAGAGGTGATAGTACAACACCAAAACAAGCAACATTCGTCATAGAAATCATACTCGTAATTTTAACCCGAAGGTGATAGAGGGTGCTGAAACAGATTTCGTTTTAAGAGACAAAAAAGGAAACAAAGAACATTTACGTTATAAAAAAAAGTTTAATTAGAAATGATTACAATAGCTGTTCGAAACATTGACCATTAGAGGCGATGCATGCGGTACAATGGCGAAGAAGGGATTCACGAACCCTCTGAAACACGCCAGGAGTATCGCGCACCTCTCCTGCAGCTGCCGAAAGTCTGCCGACGAGTTCTGCAGATTCCATAGGAGTCTCATACATAAGACTCTTCAAGTGTCCCCACAAATAGAAATCCAGTCATGAAAGATTGGGCGATCGCGCTGGCCAAGGGACAGGACCACCTCGCCCAATCCATTGATTTGGAAAGGTTGCGTTTAGATAATTTCGCATCTCTGGCGCAAAATGAGCTGGTGCTCCATCCTGCTGGAACCACATTACTCGCCGGATACGAGGGGGAACATCTGTCATCATTTCCGGCAGCACCTGTTGCAGAAAGGTAAGATATTTTCTTCCATCCAGGCTTTCTGGCAGAAGATAAGGTCCAAGTAGATGGTCACCAATTATTCCTGCCCAAACATTTATGGAAAATCGACTTTGATATGCATGTGTAGAAGACGCATGTGGATTTACATCTGACCATTGGTGGGAATTGTGGGTGTTAAATGTACCGTCATGTGTAAATGTACATTCATCTGTAAAAAGCACAGTTGCACCAAAATCGGGCTTTAGGGTGTTCTTCTGCAGATACCAGCGAGCAATATCCATTCGACGAGGAAAATCCCTTTGAGTCAGTTCCTGGACTCGTTGGACATGAAAAGGATGCATACTTTCATCCTTTAGTACTCGCCATGTCATGGAGTGTGATACTTCAATTTGACTAGCCACTGCTCGCGTGCTTGTATTTGGATGATCAGCCACCATAGCCTGAATTTTTTCTTCCACAGCTACCGTTCTGTTAGACATCGCACGGCCTGCATTTGAACGTGCACCAAAAAAGGATCCTGTCTCACACAACTGTCTGTGCAAGCGCACAAATGTTTTATCATTGGGCAACCGCCTGTTGGGAAACTTTTTTCCGTACAATCGTCGCACCTCTGCACTATTCCCATTTGCAGTTCCATAGATGAAGTGCATATCAGCCTTTTCTTGATTAGTGAAGGGCAACATCTTTCGTTATGTTTGTACCGTGATTTACACTTGCACACTCGGGTCAGTGGCTTTTATCTTAACAATTTGCATATGCGTTCTTCCTCCCCATATCACAATTTCATGTTCTTCTTCCAGAAACTTGCAGTTATAACGCTTGCATGGATAAAATTTGAAGATGCTCTAACACTTTTGCGTTTGAATTCAAATCATGCATTTTCTAATCAAAGTTGATTGTTTTTATGTTGTACTATCGCCTCTTAAAGTTTGCTTTATCGTTTTTTATTTTGATCATTACATACGAGCATTTCAATCCCCCCCCCCCCTGAACGCGGTTACATTTGCGCCACTTAACCGCTCCCGATGGTTTCAATTTTGCGCTCAAAATTCAAGTTAAAATCTAAGCTTTTGTAAACATTTAACAAAATAAAAAAAATACTGGTAAAGGGTAGTTGTTCGGTACTCCAAAGTCTAGAGCGCCCTCTAACGGCATTTTTTTAACTTTGTCTTTAAAACTTTTTTTTAAAGAAAATACCAATTTAAAGAATGATTTTAGTGAAAACCGCAAATGAATCGATCAATTTTTCCGTTTTTTATCATCATTTGAAATTTAGGACCCTAAACATTGATGGCGCCTTTCTTCTTCGGAAGACGTTTGGGACACTTGGTTTCCTATTTACTATTACTCGTCTTGATGTGTACTATCACCCCTTAAAGTTACTGCGATTATTTATGAAACACCCTGTATTTGCAGACAGCAGTGGGTCAATTTATTGGCAGAGAAGAAAGTAGTTTAATTAGAAGAATCATTTTCGACGGTGTTAATCAAAGAACATTTTTAACGTTGAAACTAGCAAGAGAATTAAATTTGTTTCTTTTTAGACAGAAAATGCTAACAGTTCATGCATTTCAGTCTGAAAGGCCCACAAAACATGTTTATCCCAAAGTTAGGATTCGAGTAAAAAGTTTGATTAGCAATAAAGAAATAGTACTTGTGTCATTAAAACAGCTTTCTAGTTCACATATTAGTATCCCGGGTAAAGAAGTAAGAGAAAGGTTTAAAAGTCTGGGATTTGCATTAGCAGATGCTCCTGTGGCATTAGATAAAGGTGCTTGTTAAATAGGGTTGTTAGTTCATTCAGATAATTATTGGAAATTTGTTGGAAATATGATAGAGAGGTTAGATGAAGCTTTTGTGGCTGTCCAGATAGTTTTTGGGTTCTGTATTCATGGTTCTGTTTCTGAGGGTAAAGATAATGATGAAACATCAGTGAATTTAGTAGTGAGGAAGGAATCAATATCTAACCAGTTGAACCAATTCTGGTGTTTAGAAAATTTAGACATAGAAGTGGAGGAAGATATAAAAGACATTACGGAAAACGAAATTTTGAAATCATTTGAGTCTTCTATTGAATACAGTGGTAATTGGTACAGAGTTGGGCTTCCTTCGTAACCAGGAATGAAACATTTGTTGGCTGACTAGGTCAGTGGCTTTAAATAGACATAGTAAATTAATTAAAATGTTTCTTAGGGATAAATTGCTCTTTAAGGATTACAAGAAAATAACAGATGATTATGCAAATGAAAATATCCATTCCTAGGTATTTATTATTTTTGGAATATGAAGGATGAGGTTGAAAGTTTAGCACTTCACCACAGTTCCTGAGACAGTTCAAAATGAGGGTATGGTTGTGTAATTTTTGTGTGGGATAGTTTGCAAGAATGGCAATATAGGAACTAGTTTCGTCACTTCAAAAAGTAGGATGTTGTCATTCAAAGCTGTGTTGTTACCTAGTTGTCGGGAGCATTATTATCAGTTAGATTGGTTTCTAGGATTGCTAAGATTTTTAAGTATGAGTCAGCAAGTTATTATTGGACTGATTCTGCCATAGTTTACTGTTTTGTTAGGAGCCAGCCAGATAGATTTAAGCCCTTTGTTAAGAATAGAGTTGAGGAAATCCAAAAACTATTTGTCCCCAGTGATTAAAAATCACTACCCAGGAAAAGGAAATCCTGCAGACTTTCTTACTAGAGGTTTGTCTGTAAACCAATTAGAGAAGAGTGATCCCCCATTGGTTTGGAGGTTTTTACAAAAGGATGGTGAAAACAGTTGAAGAGCCCTTGAGGAAGATCTTGGGTAGATCAGTTCTTAGCTTTTTGAGGAGCTTGCAACAGTATTGGCTGAAATTGAGAATATTGTCAACTTGCGTCTGTTGACTTATGTGAGTGATGACAAAGATGATCCAGAACCATTAATACCAGCTCACTTTGGTCGCAATGACTTTTATTATCCTATGCAATTTGCAGAGCTTTTTGATAAAAACCATCTCCAAAGAGACATTACAAGGGAGTAAACTTTATCAAACTGTGCTTTTGAGACAATTGTGGACTAGATGGAAAGAACAGTATCTCCTGCAACTGCGAAATGCTCACAAATTTAAAATCCCAAACGTCCGTGAAAATTTAAAAACAGGTGATGTTGTACTTGTGGAAATCCAAATCCAAACTGTTGTGGCAGTTGGGAAGAATTCAAGAAGTAAAAATAGGACGGGACAACAATGTAAAAGCATGCATTGTTAAAACATCACAAAGTCTTTTCCAAAGACTCATACAGATGCTGTACCCTTTTGGAACTTAATTATGCATAAAATTTAGTATTTTCATGTTAAATTTTAGTATTATGTGTGTCAAATTTTGATAATTTTCTTTTTCAATTTTAGTAGTATTCATTTTGAGTTTATTGCATTTCATGATAATATTATGCTGTTTTTCATGTTGAATTGAAAATTTTATATTTTCAAGGATTATAAATTAATCATTGATTTGATATTCTTAAATATCATTTGATAACAGTATAATTGTGTTATATTTCTATAATCAATATTGAATATATGACTGTATTTTTAGTCATTTCATGTTTGTATTGTAACTAGTTGAAATTTGTAGTTGATTCATTTATATTGTGATTATAATTAGTAATTTGTTTACTGGATGTATATTTGATATTAAGGTTAGTAATTATTTAATTTGCAATGTCTAATTAGTGGATGAACATTCTGTTCATTGGTGGGGAGTGTGGCGGAAAGTGCAATAAATGGCTCTTCCACTTTCTCTGTATATACAAAATATGTTTTTGTTTTGGATCCAATTCAGTTCTGCTTTAGTTTTGCCAAGTTGATGTTTGCTTCACTTACTAGTAGTTGTTAGAATTTAGAATTAATTGGCAGAACAACACTAAACTTTGCAAATATATATGCAGAGTGTCATTAAAAGCTTAAAAACTTCCTGGCTGGTCAGTAATTGAATTCAGCAGAATTTATTTGTTGTAATTAGAGCATTCTACCACAAAATCACACAGAGTTAGTAAGAGGCGCTTTACCCCTCTCGGCTCCTTTGGGGGTCGATTTTTGCTGAATCCCTTTTGTAGCAGATGTCTACTCCATAAGCCTGTCAAATTTAAAGTTTGTAGGTCTAATAGTTCCTGAGATATCAGGATGAGTGAGTGAGTCCTTTTTCTCCTTTGTATACATATATTATAACTAGAATCTTATTGTACAGAAAATATTATAATAGTGAGTTTGTATTTATCATTTTGTATCATAAACTTTTTATGTCTGTATTTGATGGTGCTGTTATTGTAAAAGATTTTAATTTTTAACTTGGGTTTTTTTTCTATTTTTGTTTGGGGCTGAGCTATGGCTTAATAATCAGTTAACTATCTGAATTCTATTTTATGAAACATTGTGCTTGTTTGGATTTGTAAAGATCAGTGTAGTAGTTATTTTGCTAGTATAAATATATATTATTTTGCCAGTGTGGGTATTTTTCTTCATCCAATTTAAAATTGTTAGTCTCTTGCCACAAGTGCATTGTGCATTTATATTTAATGTTAATTTATGTATTGGATATGAAACTAAGCGAAGTTTATTATTTTTCAAAAAAGGAGATCTAAGATGTTTTGCAATAAATTTTTTTGTTGATATTAAAGCAAAGGAGAAAGTCATAATATTTTTTCTAGTATAAATGGAATTATTGTTCGTTGCAATCTGTTATTATTTCTTTCCTTAAATGAAAATTAGCATGTTTTCTGAGTTGGAGCTACACAAGTGTATCCCCATTTCTTAAGCAATGCAGAAAATCAAAAGTAATCACTTTAAAAATATTGTTCTGAATTTATTTTTAGTAATTTTTTTAAAAAAAATTGTTCAATGGCATGTTGTGCAGTAGCATTTGACTTTACATATCATACAAATGCACAAACCTTCAACACTGATTTAAAGGAGTTTAATGTTATGTTTTCTTTTATAATAAATTAAGGAATAGAATTAAAATACTGTTGGTGAAATGTATATATGTGTAAGGCATATCTAGACTGTACGGTTAATATTGCTATAACGCACCTAGAAGAAAATTTAAGTGCAGTTTATCAAATAATTTATCTTAAATAAAATGGATGTGTTTTTTGTTTTGTTATAAAAACTTCTTTTCTGATATGTATAGATTGTATTAAGTACTTTTTTGTAGATTGTGTTATGTACTCTTTTTCTTTTCTTTTAAAATTGTAAATTTGAATTTTTGCTCATAAATTTGTTTTATAAAAATACTTGCTTTATGCTATACTTCAACTTTTTAAAGATTAAGATTGTGGAAGCAATGTTGATAAGCATGATAACTTATGTATAACATAGTAATTAATTGGGTTACTTGAATAAAGATTTGTTCCTATTCCTTTTAAATCTTACGAACAACTTTTAAATACTGTCGGACCCTGAATTAACAAATTCATCAGGACAAAACATTTTGTTCATTAATTGGGGGTTATTTGCAATATCAGGGTTAAAAAAAAAGTACTAATTTTTGGCACTATCCTTTTAGAAATTCTATATTAGGAAACTACTCCAGAAAATATCCATAGTTAGAAATTACTTACATTTTATTCAGCAGCTAAAAATGCTACTAGTGAAATATTTTGCTCCAGTGTTAATTGGAAATTTTAAAACACTGACTTGTAGATGTTTGATAATCTATTTGATTCCCGACTTGAAAGAATTATTTTTCAACTTTTTGCAAAGAAAATACTGCATCATTTACTTCCTGCTGCATGATTGAGGTATGTTTAGTTTTCAAATAATGTAAAATGCTAAAAAATTTAACAGATTTGATAGTAATATCATTATTATTTTTTTAAATGCTCAATAAATTTTCAAAAATATAAATTTTGGTCTAAATGTACTATAAACCTCCCTCTTTTCAAGATAGAGCAAATAGCAAAAAACTCTTTAAAATATCCCCTGCATTATGATGTGGGGTGGGATGAATGAATTTCCTGTTCTATTCAATGTAATGAATAGTGCGATGTTAATTTTCACACACTCACTTACCCTGTCCTATTCAAAACTTTACAGGTATTTCATTTGCATCTGTAAAGTATATTAATAGGCTGCACCTTTCCCATCAAAATCTGCTGCTTATAAGAAAAGTATTTTTCTGTTCTGTGCAAAAATGATGTCTTTTCAAAAGAAATCAAATTTTTTCTAATCCAAAATAATAAAGAAATAATTTCTGCCTGTTGAGATAATTCATTAATTTGGGGTTTGTGAGTGTTTATATTTTAAGAAATATATATATATATATATATTTGATAAAAGTTATTTAAAATCTTTATTGTATTATCAATTAGAAACTATTATAATAATTTTAACTTATTATTTCCTTTTAGCTACATTAACTGAAATTAGCAGAAAAAAATTGATGTGTTAAAATGAAATATTATTTTAGGTGTAGGAATTTGAGTATTTTTTATGTTTCATTGCTTATCAAAATTCTTAAAATGCTTTTTAGAGCCATTTTTATGATTCCTGCCAAACCACCCCCATCTTTTCGGGAACCTGACCTTTGGTCCACAGAGTTTATTGATTTTGTATCAAGGTGCTTGGTTAAAAATCCTGATGAAAGAGCTACTGCAACAGAATTATTGCAACATGAATTCATTAAAAATGCCAAACCTGTGACAATCTTGCAACAAATGATAGCTGAAGCAAAAGAAATTCAAGAAAGCGAAGCATACCGCCGGGACAGGCTACACAATTTAGATTTTGTAAGATATGTTTTTATTTCAAGAAAAGTGTTTATATGTACTGTACATGAACAGCTTTCGAATGATTTTTTTTTTGTCTTTGCCAGGATGATGATGAAGTTGATTCTCACACAATGGTAGAATTTCTAGCTGACTCTGGTACATTAGTTCCAAGCAATAGTGACTCTGGTGAAAATAATACATTAATAGCTCATAGTGACTCAAATACTTTAGTTGTGTGTGCTAATAGTGATATTGAATCAGACCTTGGAACATTAGTTATTAATAGTGATAGAGAAGATGAAGATTCAACGATGAAAAGTAAGATATCCTTAAATAAATATGAATAAAACCATTATTATATATGCACATGTTTGAAGTTTCTTGTTGCTAAATTTTTTAGGACATGATACCGCTCCTGGTGACAAAAAAGAAAATTACCGTCCCTATTTCCTGGATCATTTTGATCAAAAAGAAAAAGAGCACAGAAATGAGCTTTGTTTAAACAATATCACAACTCCTGTGCCTCACTCAGGAACTCCTCACCCTAATCATTTTATGCAAAATGATAACTTTTCAAGTAAAAATTGCCAAACTCCAAAAGAGAAACGATTCTCTAATCAGCTACAAAGACAACTGAACCAGATAAGCAATGTTGGGCCATCAGCAGCATTGCATGAACCGTCAAAATTCCAACGTTCTTTTACAGATGGGGACTTTGATTTTGTAAGTATTTCATATTAAGTGCAGTTAATATTAAGTTGTGAGTATTGAATATTTTCTATTGCCCAACATTTTAAATAAAATTTTGATGCTCCTTTCTTTCTTCTTTTTTAAGAGAAGAAGAGATTTTTTTCATTTAAGTTCCATCAAAAAATCCTTTGAAACATTGGGTTTCTCAATTTAATTCTAGAAGAAATGCACATTTTTCAGATATGTACCCTTTGATAGCAAGTAGTTTTTAACTCATGTGTATGTGACTTAAGTAATATCTTTTTCTCTTAAATAATATTTAATGTTATCTAGCATAAAACGCTAAATTTGGTTCCTTTTTGTCACTGGCACCAGTTTTCAAAATGGAGATGAAATTTTGTTTCATGTCTAAAATCAACCAAACTGTATATTACTATTCAAAGTGTTAATAGGGAAGTTTGCTTGAACCATCACGTGTAAAAATGAAAATATAAATATTTGTTAAAGGATACATTTTGCCTAGTAAATGTGTATTGTATTAATACTTATGTAGCATGGGAAACAAAATGAGGAAAATTTTTAAATTGTGTATCTTATGAAAATTAAAATTTTTAAATATATATTTGTATTTTTCATGGAATGCTGTAAGTAGCTGACTTTTTTTTATTGCAGTTTCACTTTATATTAGACATATCACCAAATGCTGGTCTGCTTATGAAAATGCCTTTCTTAAATCAAAATGAATTTATAGAAAAATAAGCTCATAAGAAATCAATGCTTTAGAAAATAAAAATAAAACATTTGCTATGTAAAAAGTATGAAAACTAAGTGGTTTTTCTAAAGTGAGATCATGTTTTGTAAGTTGTTTAATCAAACACAAAAACTGAGCAATAATGTTTGTTGATTGAGGTAGTCTGTTATTGTTTTTATTTTATTCTCTCAGATATATAAGTTTGAAAACCTTCAGGTTTACTCTACAAGTGACTGTAATAAAAAAACATATTTAAAAATGAATTATTGTTCAGTTTTTTAAGACAGTTGTATCTAAGGCAGATGTGAAATAAAACGTTGAGTAATACTATGTAATATGCTCCCGAATAATTCTGGAAATCTATAAAACCTAATAATTGACAAATGTGCTGGTGTGCAAAACTTAAGCAACAATGTAAATTTTAAGCAGGAAAGGGGTTATTGCAGTCTGTACAATAAACACGAAATTTAGTAGCATTGTGATGTGTATACAAATGTCAAAAACGAAATGTCATAGGCGACGTAAGTGTACCTAAAATGTGTTCAGTTAGTGCATGCAGCTCAAGACTACAATTAAAGGAAAGAACAGGCACAATTACAAGCATTCGCCTTTCATGAAATATGGCTAGAAAAAATCTCCTGGTTAGATGACTTCACACATGGAAAAATGAGTTATATAAAAGTAATAAATATTTGAATATTTGTATTTTTGAATACTTGGAAACATATACAATACATATTTGAAATACATATACATTTCAAAAGCACATTTGTTCACTAAATGGCTCTAAAATAATTTTATATTATGTTTGTAACCCTTACTGCTTCCATTTATCCATGTATTAACCCTTCCTTGCTGCACTATGTATGTGCCTTTGCTCAAATTTACATGAATTTTAGCAGTTAGATGCTCTTTTTTTATAGTGTCCTGAACACTCCAGATCCGAATCCCTCATAATATATATTAAATTCTTGAAGCTGCATTATCCCAGTGTTTCATGATTTTCTATGGGGTTTTAGAGGGTTATAATAAACAAACGATGACAAACTCAGCAGAAATAACTGCCTTAAGTATAGAAGTACTTTTACAGCAAAAGTCACCACTAGGTGTCAGTACACAATTGATAACAGTCAGTGGGCTCATGGGTGTACATAAAACTTTCTTCGTGTTGGAATTAGTGAAATTGCAATTAGATATTTTGATACTGGGAAAGTTATGGGGAAAATATTGAACATAAGTACCCCACCCACAAGGCAATTTATGTGTGATACCAGAAGCTTTATGAAATAGTCTGCTTGTGTGATATGGAATGAAATAGTTCCCTGAGTTTATTTCCAGATATATGTCATGTGAAGGGAACATTTATAAGAAGCCCTACAAAGTCACCTCATTGTTTTCATAAGTCATGCAACCAATTATGGCAAATTATATGCAAAAAGCATCATTTTGTAAACTGATAGAAACATCAATTTTGCAGGATTGCATCTTTTGATTGTACATTTATGTAAATTGTCTAATATGGTGATAAGTTTTCTAGAGAAAATGACAAAACCACTAATGCTCTGTCTGTTTATGTAAACCATTGCTATACACACATTTTGTGTTTTAAAGATACTTCTCCAGTAACATGTGCTTCTCCCAAAGTGATTTTTTTTCTTAGTATTTGTTGTCTCTGCCTGGTGTACAGATTATCTTTCATTGGAGGAAACTCTCAATGGTGTAATGTACCTTGATATGATGGTGTATTACATTTTCCCCATTTCCTGGAAGATGTTCATGTGTAGCCTTAATGTTGACTTGCTTCATTGTAGGATATAATGTATGCCTCTTTTGCCATGACCCTCTCTCCTGTGGCTTTTTCTGAAATTACTATGTTAGAGATCTTTTGTCCGTATTTACTTTGTCACATGATTTGTCAGAACTGTGTAGATCAGGGATGCCAAACTCGCATGGGGCATGCAGCCCGGCCAGTATATCAGCACACAATAATATATAATAAAATACCAATATTTCTCCCAAATTAGGAAAGGTAATAGCAGAGAAGAGATGTCAAGTATCAGGACGTCAACATTAAGTTTTCTTTTACATATATTTATCATAATGTATTATTCGAAAAAAACCTATGTTTCTATGAATATTGATTTTTTGGGGGTCCCACCTAAAGTTAAGCCTTGTTTATTTGGCCCAAGTGAACATTTGTGTTTGATACCCTTAGTGTAGATCAGGGGTGTCAAACTCGCAGGCCGCATGTGCTTCAGCAAATATATATTAAAAATTCTCCCAAAATAGGAAGGATAGATGCAGAGAAGAGATGTCAGGTCTCGGGATATAAACATTGTTTTTATCTGGTTCCTTTATATGTTTTTTATAATGCATTATTCAAAATAAACCTATGATTTGAAGGTTTTTTTTTCCGTCTCACCTAAAGTTAAACCTTGTTTGTTTGGCCCAAGTTAGACTTGATATCCTTGGGGCAGATGGATCATGCAATAGTCAATGCCTTTAATGCTGTCTTCCTTGTAATGTTAAGGAATGGGACCCATATTCGGAAGATTTTTTCGCATTAAGAAGTATTCCAACATTATACTATATTCTGGCTCCGCTATCCTGTTAAGAGCAGTATATTTAATCGTATTCATTTTTACCTTAGTTGACCCATTTTTTCTGGTGCAAAATGTGTTTTGCATTTTTCTCCTATACCTTAATGTTAAATGAGGTATCCCTTTACACGTTGAAAGGTAAAAATAATTTTTATGGAAGATTTTTTGAAATTTTAAAAACGTTACATTATAAATAGATGTATGAATTACAATGTTGCAAGCTTTCATAAAAGTAGAGGCATTTTTCTGTCTTAAAATGTGTTCCACGTTTAGTATAGGTTCTTGTATGTTTGCCGAAAACAGCCGTAATTGTACAGTGTTGCGATGAATATGGCAAGAATATAACTATGCAATTAATGCTGTCATATGATCAAAGGTATGCGTATCAAACATTTAAGAGGTATGTGTACAGTTTGAAGTGATGATTTGTAGTGCAAGATTCCTTCATATTTGGCATTGTTTGTTTTTACTATAGCCTTCTGAAGCTGCAAAGAAATTATGATGAAGAAATGATTCTGTAATATTCATAAGGTCTGTAATACTTCACACAAAATTTGGTTTTAAGACAGCACCAAATTCTACTAAAAAAAAACTTTTCTACTTAACAGTACAATTCAATTTACAAAAATTGGTCAGAAAATCAAATCTAGTTTTTTTTAGCCTAAATTATTCTTTATACACTTTTCTATAACCTCACAAAATATGAAAGCTCTAAACTTACACAAAAAAAAAAACCCACAGAATTATGATAGCTTTTATGTTTGTTTTATTCACATTCCTGTGGCTAATCAAAACTTCAAACTTACTTATCTCAGAAAAATAAAATAACTAGTTTGTCTTCATTTAAAATACTAAAGCTTTTTTTTCTATTGTGCCTAATGCTTTGAATTTTTCTTTCTTTTTTACCTATTACTAAAACAAAAGTTGGTATGCATTTTTGAATCAAAGAAATTCTTATTTTTTTAAAAAAAATAATTGAATTCAGAATTTATACATTTTTTAAGGAATTTTCAACATGCATTCATAAAAAGTATTGTACAAAAATCAATCCTTTTATCACAAAACCCATATCAACTTTTGTAAAACATAGTTTGATGTACTTGTAAATCAAATTTCATACTTGTACTTAAATTTTTGTAGTAGAAGTAGCATTTTAAAATCACTTCACAAATTTTAAGTCTTTTCCTTAAAAAATTAAATGCCTAGCTTTTTAATGAAATTTTAAAAACAAAATCTGTCTTACATAGTATACACATATAGGTGGCAACCAAAAAAATTTTGTGTAAATGATACCATGTCCTCTTATGTTATACTTTTTTCAGACAATTGAATATTAGTTTTGGTTTGCAATTTGATTTCATTTTTTATTGTATTGGTTTGAAAATTATATCGTTACCTGTATGAAAAAAATTAGAATACCATAATACTTTTTTAGTGTATTAAAATATAAAATTTTCTGAATTATTACATTTGCTTAATTTTTTGAAATGCTTTAATTATTTTTTATCTTTTAACTACTTATTACATTTCAGCTCAAATTTCTCAGTTATGACGAACTTAGTCAGCGCATGGCAAGTTTAGATTCTGAAATGGAACGAGAGATAGAAGAACTGAGACGACGGTATCAAGCCAAACGACAACCTATCTTAGATGCTATGGATGCCAAGAAAAAAAGACAGCAAAATTTTTGAGTATAGTATTGACATTTTGAGGTGAAAAAAAAACATTTGAACCTTTTAGTGTGGCGTGCTTGATTAGGTGACTATATATATAGCCTTGCTTTGTGATGGGATTGTGATATATTAATTATAGGCCTGCCAATGAAAGTTAAACTCACAAAAATTCTGCTGGTAGAAATCTATAAATGCAAAATTTTGCCAGTCAGAAAAAAATAATCTTATATGATTATGGAAATTAAATATATTACTACCTTACTTTGTTTGCTTTTGTAGGTTTTAACCCAGAGAAGCAGCAATCGAATCTGTATGTTCTTAAAGACATTTGTTTAAATAAAAACATGCATGTTTCAAAATTTACTCCAGCAGGTCCCATTATGTGTGTATTATATGTTGATGTCTCTTGTACAAAACTGAAAGAAAAAAAAAGGTGCTTGTCACTAGTCACTTATAAGAAGCTCTATTGCTGTAGTTCCTATAGGAACCAAGTGCCAGCTTAAGATTGATGAACTTTTATCTATTGTTCCTGAAACAGAAAAAAAAAGCATGTTTTATATGTATTTGAAATCTGTAATTGAATGAATTTTTACCAAGTAATGTAATTTGCACATACAAAATGTATTGTTAAGAAATGTCTTGAAGCTTGCTAAATAAATTAAACTAATTTATATTTCTGAATTGATATTAATTATTGTCACATATTGGCATGTTATCTTTTGTTCTACATTTTATGTTGTTTATTAAAAAGTAGTTATATAATGTAGATTTAAATGCAAATATATATAATTGCTCAAATGAATTAATTTTAATTATTTTAAGATTAAAATTGCTTCATGCTTGAAATTGTTATATTATTAAACTGATCTGGTGTACTTGTTCCATTTGTTAATATTAAATTCCATTTCTCTTAGAGATATTTCAAACCTAGGCATTTTGTACACATTCTATGTAAAATTTTAAGTATTTCCTAGTTTTTTTAAGCTAATGACTAAAATGATACAGTGTAAAACATTTCCTTTACTAAACCATAACTTTAATGAAAAATATTACAAATTGATTCAAATCTTACAGCTGAAACTAATGGAATCGAATAAATTTTCTATGTTCACATTCATAAATTTGCTTGTCTTGTAACCTAAATAAGAATTCAATGCTTATATTTTATCTGGTTATTTCATAAGCATCAGTATGTAACTAAGAATTATTGCTGTGTGTGATTGTAGTTATTACTATGGATGATTTTTTTTTTACTGGCTGTTATCTTAAAATTTTAAAAAATGAAAGTAATTCTTCAATTTTAGATTTTATAACCCCTCATTTTATTAGCTATGCAATAAAAGAGTGTTTTGATAAGTTATAAAATCCACCCACTCCACTTCAGGGAAAAAATAGTTGTGAAATTACTCATAAAGTTTTTGCATTTGATTGACTACATATTCATGGTCTGATTGCTTACATTAATTTTTTAAATATCCATAATGTAGGATTAATTATATATAGTAAATAATAGAATAATTTCTTCGTTTCTTCAATTGAAAGGCCATTAATAGTTGTTTCTCAAATCTGAATGATTAAATTGTAAAATGAAAGTTATTAAGAAGTTTTATCATAAATCTTTTTCTTTCTGTAAATCAATGATTTCCAGTGTTTGTGCAAAAAGTTTTTAATGTAAATTTATTTTTAGCATAGCTTTTTGTAAAATTTTAAAGTTTTTAGATAGTTTTTTTCTAGTTTCACTCAAATAAAAGAGAGATATGATTGTAAAAAATGGGTGAGAGGAAATGATTAAAAAACTTCTGAATATAAAAATTAAAAATATCCCTCCCCCTTCCAGAAAATACAAAGATTGGGATTTTTTTTAAAATTTATACATAGTGTAAAGATATTTAAGTAATTATATTAAATTCTTATTTTATGAAGTCAAAAATAAATTTTTCAAAATTTAGATAATTGGGGTCTTTTTTATAAAGCTATTGTAAAAATCCTGTTTTCAGCAAACAGAACTTGATTTTTAAAAAATTCTTTTCAGTGTTTACCAATATGCTTAAAATGCTTGTTTGGGTTTAATGCTTACATTTTAATTGGTTATTTCATGAATATCAGTATAAAAAAAGTTAGAATTGAGATTTTTATCGTAAAGAATTATCTATTTGTTATCCAAAGGTGCTGCATTCCTCTACTTCGCATTCTTCTCAGGTATTGCTTATTTAATGTGGCCTTGTGTGGATCTTCCATTTGTAAAATTCATGCTGTTGAAATAAGTAACATGAATTTAAATCAGTGGTTTTTCCTGAATATACTTTTATAGACACATTCAAAAAGTAAAAATATTAGAATTTACAGTTAGATTTTTTTAAATTACTATTTTTGAACTCGGATATTTTTTCTTCTTCTCTTTTCCTTAAATCTCATTTAGTGTTATTTAAAGGTAAAAAAGAAATTCTTTTGTTGAAAAAAAAAAAATCTGAGGAATACTTCCCATTTAAGAATTTTATGGGAAATCACACAAATTAGATTTCTTCAAGACCATTTGGTCAGATTGATTTCTTAATTATTCTTTTGTTTGTATTCGAATATAAATTATTTTGTAATTGTGGTATATGGTGTCTAGTGTAGGCTTATTATTTCTTAAAATTCTTTATTTTAAAAATCATAAAGATAGACAGCTGAATATATTAGAACACTAAAATATGATCATTCTTGTGATGTTTTACTGTAGAATTTCACCAGTTCTTATTCTTGCTATCTTAACTGTAAATAATGAAATCCTCTAGCATCAGTTTATATCTTTGATAACTTTTATAAATGATCATTTTAAGAAATATGAGTGCCTTGAAATATGATTGAATTTTAATGCTTTGTTCAAAACTTATGACTGAAAATGCATTTATATAAAATAAAATTTGATTGATAACATTTTCTGAATCTAAATTTAGATTAATCTATGTAAATTAAATATTATGTACTGTGTCAAGTTTTATCTTAATTTTATATGTAAAATACTTGATAGCTTTATGACAACTTACAATTTCATGTAAATTTGTTTGATATATTATGCATTAACATTTCTAATGAATATGTCAGTGTTTCTGTCCCTTTTTTCCTTCAAATTAATCATAATTGTTTTGAAAAATAAATTTTTGTTTAATAAAAAGTATTAAAGTTGAACAAAATATATTAGTATTATGTAATAAGCTAATATTATTAATAACGGTTTCTATTTTTGTTCATTATTTATTTAGCAAAATCAGAATTTTTTTTAAAAAAATATATTTGTGCATTAGATTATAATATTCATGTTTCTCTCTTTTTTTTTTTCTTGTAGAAAAATTAAAACAAAATCATATTCATCTTGAAAAGGAAAATTAAAATAATATTAAATGAAAAAAATTTGATCAATTGATATGATTAAGAAATTTGAGCACTTTGCATTATTTCTAAGTTGAACTGGTGAATTTTTGTGATGTATGTAAAATCAAATATTTAATTATTATTATTTTGCTTTGTTTATATCAATTTTTGTTCACAAAACAATGTTTTCCTTCCTAAAGAGCTACAATTATTTTTTAAACAACTAATTTGTATGCTTATGCCTTAATAAATAACCGTACAAGTGTATACAAATGAAATGCAATTTAATTTTCCTTTTTTGCTAGTTTAACTTGGAAAAAATGTTATTCAAATTTCTTGTAATCAAGTATTTTGTTTCTGCCTAGTCATGATAGTAGTGTGTGATGCCATGGAAATTTAGCCTTTATGTTTAACTTTTTATGATTAAATATATAAAATTATTTTATAATTTTTTTTGAAATTTTTAGATTAGTTTTGGTTAAAATTTGCAATAAAATACAGCAAACAGTTATTTTGTTTAGAATTTTCTGATTGAGTGGATTCAATATAAATTTTATATTTGAGAAATGAATATTGTAAAATTGTTTTAAGAGACTAAACTTATAAAGAATTTGGTGAAACTGAATTATTTTTAAAGGTTATTCAGTATTTTTGAGTCCTTGTAAATTTACTCAGATATAAGCAAAAAGGAAAAAAGATTTATGACTAATATGTTTATGCATTGAACTCGTGTCATATGTATTTCATATTTTTCTTTAGAATTTACATTATAGATTTTTTGTAAATAACATATTTTCGTGTATTTATTGTTTTGTACAATTTACAGAATAATAGTACAAAAGGAGAAATATCAAACATACCAATAATTTAAAATGTATATAATATGTCCCTTGTTCTCTTTTCGACCTAATAAATAGAGAATGTAAGAAATAGTCATTGATAAAGTTTGTTATAGTCAAGAAAGTAATCTTGTCTGGCAGATTTTTCATTATTTCCATTTCTTTTATGCTGTGAATAATATTATAACTTAATTTTTGAATAAGTGAAAAGTCATCACAACAAAAGTTTGTGCATTTTAGGAAATAGGCATCCATGGAACTTGAATTTTTTGGGGAAAAAATTATCATATGCGAATATTTTTTATACTGACATCATGCGGTTTTATCTTTAAATGCATTACAAATAGTATTCTAAGCTGATTAATTAGCATATAATGTAGGACTGCAAACCATCAAATGAGTATTTTAACATCTCATTCAACACATACATATCAGACCATAGATTATAATTATTGGATAAAAAAAATGGTTCTCTAATGCCCTTAAATCCCATGAAAAATTGAATGCATATAAATTTTGCCAATCATGCAGAAAATGGATTTTTAATACTCTTAAAGTAAGTGTTACATGCTACCAGAATTGTAGTTTATATTTTTTTGGTTTTTTTTAAAACCTGATAAATATTGTGCATACACTTATTTTCTTGTGCCATTTCAGATTTATCATAGCTTGAATTATTAATTTTAGGAACCTAAATTGCTCACTTTTATGGAATATTAATTGGGAAATGCATCTTATTAAAGCACATGAGTGCTTTTTAAATTCTGCAACTGCAATGTTTTCTAAAAAGTTTTGTAAGTTTCTTTAGATATGTGAACAGCTAGCATATCAAACTATCAGACATCCTTACTAAAGTCTTTCCAATTTCTTGCTATAAGTATCCAGAGTGAAAATCGTTTAACGTTGAATGAAATAAAGATTTTTGAAATTAAAAGTTAATCTTATGTTTTATAGATAAATCTTATATGCTTTGAAAGCTTATCGAATTTTCATTGTGCCCTTTGCAATCAATTGTATTCAAAATTATAATTTTACACTCATATGTATGCTAACAATTAACAAATAAATTACTTTTCAGTATTCATGTTTACTGTGTTTGAGAAACATGTCTTTAATCAATTGGGAAATAACATGTTATGGTTGCAAAAAAAGTCATAATAAAAGTATTTATGTTGGTATGTAATGAAAATGTATTTAAAATGTGTGCTGTGTTTATGCATATATATTTAAAAGAGAATAATTACTTGGAGTTGCTTTTAACACGTTTTATATCAAAATGATTTAATTTTTCATTTGTTTCTTGATCAAAGAATATTTTATAATGTATAAATTGGATAACTAATTCATTGTATAAATATAATTTAGAAACAATTGAAATATTTTATACTCGTTGACCTATCTTTCTCAGTTGATTTATAATTGAAGCTAAATTTAAACCATTAGAATTTTCTAATTTATCTGGAATTCTGGGGGAAAATAAAGATAAAACAAATTTCTTTGTGTATATATTTTCTAGCTGGAGATAATTATTTATTGTATGGTATGATGCATGTTCACCTCACATGTAGGTATTAATTTTAAAGATTCAATTGTAGCTGTATTATTTTGTGTTGCATTGATCTGATTTATATTTTTGATGCTATTAGTCAACTGAATATAATTTAAAATGATTTTGTGAATGTATTATTAATATATGTTTTACATGTCTACATGAGTAATGGAATTCAAAAGTTGTTTTGACTGAAATAATTTGAATTTTTTAATAATACACATTAACCGAAACACATAGTAAATTGAACATAACTATAGTTAAATCCATCATATCCTTGTCTTGTTTGTATGCTAATATCAGCTACAAACATTTTTTCATATTTAAATGTGAGGAATTAACATATATTTAGAGCAGATTCCGTTGTCAGGAATGTATTCACGGAATATTTTGTTAACTAATTTTTTGACTCGGGCATCTATTTAGGGATCATAAAATTAAAAATGTCTAGTTAATATATCCTTATATATATATATATATTTGTTGAATTGGATAGTTTGGACAACATAATGTAATAAAATTACATTTAATTTGTGGGTTAATATTTTTAATAACCCCCTAAAAGTATGGGGAGAAGGAAGCACTTCAGAAAGGAGTTTGAACATTCTTTGAAATTTGAACTTTTACCTAATTTTTTTTATACTAATTTTATATTGCTACTAATGCCCAAATTTTTCTTCTCTTATAATATAGAACTTCCTTTTTGTACTTTAATTAAATATTTCTGCAGAATTTGCTTATTTTTAGAACTTATCTGTAGTGAGCTCTGTATTTTTCTTTTACTACTTATAGTGAATTATTTACTATAGACCATTTTTAAGAAGGTAACAATTAATTTTTTTAAACTTTTTTTCTTTAAAAAAGATTTACTGTTTTTACATTTTTAAAGTTGTATAGTAAATTTTTGGAGAAAGAGCAAATTGTTTGTGCCTTTCGGTTAAAAGTCAGGTTGTTTAAAATGCCTTCAATTGCAGAAAGATGAAGCTATGTGAGCAAGCATTCTGAATATGCTTGAGATATTTTTGTATTGTATTCATTATTGGAAGTAATATTAACTTATCCCCAGTGTAGTGTCCAAAATGAAGATGTTTGCCGATTGAGATGACATATCATGAAATATGCTGAAAAATTTGTTTGAAATAGTTAATGTAGGTCTGACTTTTTCTCTATTTCATGTGCATATAAATCGTTGATGCATTTTGCTTTTAAAATTTATTTATGTTTGTTATGTTTAAATATTTTATGAGTCTGATTATAATAGTTCCATGTATTGCATTTATTAATTTTTAATTGTATAAATAAGTTTTCTTACTGATTTAACCTATTCATGGTAACTCTTAAGAAATGTTTTATGATTATTTGTCATTTGTGTTAAGTATATCATCATAAGGACAATTATCTTCATAAATATTGAATGATTTCAATATTTCATAGTAATGTATTCTACTACTGTTAGTGTCCACGTGTGTTTGTGATAAAAGAAACTAAACAGACATGTATTCAGCAATTTTGAAGCTGTTAAACACTGTACAAATAAAGTGAAAAAGTAGGGCCATTTTTCATGATACTATTTTTATAGATGTTTTTCTAAAGTGTGTTGTATTCAGTGTCAGAAAAATGTGCATTATTTATTCAGCCAATTGTTGCACTTGTATGCTCTTATTACTAACACTTACCCATTGTACTTCAAATTGTTTAATCAATTTGTAAATGAAAAATATCTTGCAAAAATTTCAGTTATATTGTACCTCTTAATTTGGTAAAAAATGAGGTTTTAAAAATGACTATCAATTCTCTACTCATCTATATAATCTTAATCTGATCTTGTGAAACATTTGTATAAATTTAATAAATTTCAATTTTTTTTCCAATGATTCATTCTTTTTTAATCTTGGTCACAAGGGCGATGGAATTCGTAAATAATTTTTTGGAATTACTAAAACTTATTTTTATTTTGGAGTATTTTTTTAAAAAATATACATAAAAATGAAAGGTAATATGAATTTGTTACTAGCTTTACTCAGCAAAGGAAAACATTAGTTTGTCTAGTTACCAACTTTTTACTTGTAAAATAAATCACTAATATCAGCTGCAAGATTATGGAATCATTAAAAGCCTTTACAAAAGGATATACAGTGGCTGAAAATAACACTTAAAATTAACGAAATATGAGTTAAATACTAAAATACAAGGATGTTTTATTTGTATCAAAGCATCACTTGATGAAAACAATGGCAACCCATTTAAGCAGGTTTTCCTGAAGTTATGATTTGCACAGCAACTGTGCCCAGGGTACCGGGGAAAGCCCTGGTATGAAGAGTGAAAACTAATTTCAAATTGAAAGTCTAACATCTTTTGTTCCATTTCTCTCACAAAGAAAAATGTGCTTGTTGATGGATTAATTATGGTATTGGAGATCAATGTCAGCTGTTGGACAATGCTATCTTTACATCATTGATCGAATAAAGTATTTAGCAGTTTTGAAAAAAAAACATGAAGCTTTAATTTATATTTAGAAAATATGAAGCACAAGTATTAATGTGGCAATTATAAATTAACCACTCCAAGATACTCCTCCCTAGTCATCAGATATGTGTTATTAAACATTTATGAGCATATTAATCAGAAAAATGAAAGACTTAGAAAAAACATTAAAAAAGAATGCACTAAATCTCACTGATCCCAGGTGTTGTGCAAAAATTGATTTCTTGTTTTAACAGCTTTTCAAACCAAATATTAAAGTGCAATGAAATTAATCAAAATAACATGAGGAATAGTTTGAGATTTCTTTTCAGTTGTCAAACTTTTAATGCAAAAATATTTTACTTTAATATTTGTTGGTTATAAACTTTTTTTGTTGTCTTAGGAACTTTGGTTTTTTTTCTTTCCAAAGCAATTTAAGTTTTGTTTTGAGCCATTGTATCTATGTAAAAATATATTCCTTATTATTTCTTTAAGCCAATGGTGAATTCTGAAAATTAATCATATGCAAGAATTTAAAAGTCTTTGTTATGAATAAAATTGAATTCACTACCAGTCTGTATTCTGATTCTATTACTGTAATTTTACCATTTGCTTGTTTTAGAAACTGAATGTGTTTTTGGATTGTTTGAGAGTATCTAAATGATAAATTTCCCCAAGGTGCAATAATGAAAAGAATTTGTAATATCTATTGTATTTAAATTAAATATGCAAATGTGAATGTTTTTAAATATATAAAAGCTGTTTTAGCTTATAAATGTATTCGTATATGTAAACAAAAGCATGGCAATCATGTTAGAATGGAATAAAGTTTATCCTTCTAGCACAATGTACATAGTGTAGAATTTGTTCATTTGCAGGAATAAAAAAAATTTAATTTTACTGACATACATCTATATGCAGTGTTAATTCTTCTAAGTGCTAAAAATTTACCACTCCAATACTTCTCCATCTCTTTACTTTAGAGTGTGAAAAATTTTGTTAATTGGAGTCTTTTCTGTGGTTGTGAATGTTTTTTCCCTTTTGCCTATAAAAATTTATAGAATTAAGTATAAGCCACTCAAGCCATATTTTCCAAAAGGCTTTATGTACAACCTTTCTTAGTATATCATTTGTGATTTTTTAATCCTCCCCACTAAAATAATCGTTTTGAAAATATGGTATACAAAAGTGCATCAAGTCTGTTTAAAGCTACTAAGTCGGGGGGTCAGCCACCCGCTGCTCGCGAGCTCTATGTGTCTCTTCAGACTTCTGTAAGAATTATTAAATACATTTTTATCTTAAAAATTTGTTTTTTCCTTTTATTTTTGCCTAAAAATAAACATTTGACTAGCTTAAGATTTCTGTATTAAGTTGTTTTCCATTGCCAAAGTATACTGAGAATCAATGAAAATATTTAAATTAGTCGTAAAGCAGTGAAAGTCCAATTTATTGGTAGGAATGCCACCATGGGAAGATATTCCCAAGTGATTTTCAGCAAAGTTTACTTGCATACTTAAATCAGAGAGCACTCTGATGTCAGCAAGAAAACCCCTATCAGAAGTGACAGAAACAGATTCCGTGGTTTGCGACATGCTTAAATGTAAATAAAAAGATTTGAAATTAATTTTGTGTGCAGGAACAATCAAAGTCTGTTTTAATTATCAGTATGAGCATAAAATTTCAGAATATAGTTCTTGCAGTATTTATTGGTTGGAAATTTTTTTTAATGGTGCTTGAAAATTTAGCTCAACATATTTTGACAAGGTTTGTTCTTGCACTGAGCCAACTGAAATAAAAGTAGTTTGAAAGTTCTTAGTTTTGGAAGGAATGAAAAATGTTGCTTTGTGTAAAGCTTTACTTAAAATTTTTTTAAATATTAATTTTGTTTTTTCTTCCTCATGCAAAAATGGCTTTAACATCTTAGTACAGGGTTCGGCAAATTTTGGAAGAGGAGCTAAGTATTTATGTGTCAGAATGTAAAATTGCGAAAAAAACAGTGATTTAATATGCGAGAAACAAATAAAAACCGCATTTCTAATTTCTTTTTTTAAGATTTGTTTTTTAGATTTGTCAAGCCTTTACCATTGGGATGCTATTTAGAATCTGGGTTCTTTTATATTTTTGCTAATATTACAATGATCAGGATATTTACATTATTTGTGAAAGAATGCGAGAAATTTAATTTCTGAAAATAAAATGACATTTAAAATTCTTATAGTATCAAATACTGTACTACTGCAAAAAATTGAAATACACTATTATTTGCTAGATCTTTATGTACATATGCAACTAAGGTATAGTTTACATTAAAATAAAAAATGCATTCAAGAAACTCTAAAAAATATATGAAGTTTAGCCGATTTAATGGGGAAAAGATGCTTATTTTAAGTTATCTTGGTTTGGTTTTATTAATGTAGCATCAAAAGCCAATTGAGGGCTATTGGTGAGAAACTGCAATTTTGAATCAATCAAGTCACAAGCTCTAGTACCTCTTTTCCCATCAAATAACTTCAGTTTGAGAAAATGTATAGAACCATTTTATCTTCTTCAGAACCATCGAGAATCGGACATTTTCACGTTATTTATATTTAATTTACGGAAATAATTAGGCATCAGATAGTTACAAGGAATTTTAGGAGTGAATGAGTGACAATACTAACATCGCTCTATAAATTCATGTGAGGCCATAGGAATTTTTAGGAAGATGAATTAGAAAGTTACAAGGGAATCATTACAAATAATGAGCAAGGCATATAAAGGAACCTAGTTTGAAGAACAGAATTAATGAACAGGAGTGTTTTTAGGAAATCTTAAACGGTTTTGTCCGTCATTTCTGGCGATATAAAAAATTTCATTTTGATGAGATACTATTGACTAAAAAAGGTTCGCGACAGCCGTTCTAAAACTGCGTCATTTAGGAGATGATTTATTAAATTATAATTTAAAGCTTGTTTTGAAATGTTATGGTAATTATCACAATTTGAGTTCGTTTTGATTGTTACAGAAAGAATTTATGGTAGCCCAAGTGTATTTACAATGAAAAGCTTGCAGTTTGTGTCTTAAAGAAATCTTTCATTGTTTAAAATTTGATAGTTAAATATTCATGGTATCTAGTACTAGATAATGAAATGAACTGCAATGATCCAAAAATGAATACATTTCAATATTAAAATGTGTTTAAGCATAATACAAATATTTAGAAAGTCATGCATATAAATATAGAAATACATTCAGTGTCAAAATCAAAATTACCATGTTTTGTATGACAAAATTGTTATATAAAACAGAATAAATTAATATGGTTCATCACTCTGAATAACTAAAATATTTCCAATATCCTTTGAAAAAGATGCATCTCTTGTTTCGCAATCTTTTTATTAGATGAGTCATTTTGATAAATAAATATTAAGTTACCATCAATGCTGCAGTGTAAAGTAATAAACATTGAATTTTTCCTTCAGCGACTCCATACCTCTAGAAAAGTTGCCCTTAGTTTTCTTGCACAAAATCAATAATCTTTTGAAGTACCTCATGTTTAAATAAGTTTCTAAAAAGTGAAAATGAGTATTTATTTACAACTTAGCATTCTTCATTAAGACAGTTTTAGGTTTTGGAAATCAATCTTCACATAATACTAATATCACATAAGACACTAGGAAAATCTACTTCAAGCAAGCCCTTAGGTCGGCTAACTACTGCTTAAAGTAGAGTTACTTCAAAATTAAAATTTCACATTCAGAGCTGGTTATGCACTGACAAATGAATGTCGAGCTTCGTGACGAGTTCTCAAAGGAGCTAGCACTCTTTCTTTATAGTTGAGAATAGCATCACGAGCGCCACTCCAGGCATGTGGTCCTTCAAGCCTATACTGGTAAGGTAGACATGGTCCCATTACGCATGCCCAGGATAACTTTGGATCTCTGAGGAACATTTTTTTGAAATTTGGTTTCACACCCAAAAGCTTCGCTAGCTCATCCATGTAAGGAATGGCATAGACTTGCATACAGTTTCTTGCACTGGAATGCAGAAGCTTCGTTTCATTTTCTGTATTTAATGTGATGTCATTAATGATATCACCCTTGTCAGGAAATGGTATCTTGTTATTCAAGACATTTGCAAACCACCTAGCTTGCATTTCGCATACTGGGAGTACACCTCCGAAAACTTGAGTCATTCCAATAATAGCCATGGATGGTACACTTAAATGTGGCGGAAAGACATGCTTGAACAGAGGAACATGATCTCCTATAACCTGGAATATAATATCGTTCAAAAAAGGAACTTTCAATTGATAACCAGTCGCCATGATTACCACATCGATGTTAGTTGCATCATTTTCACCTCGGAAAACGACGCCCTTTTCTGTGAAGTGCTTAACAGCGCCTTTCAAAATGATGTCCCCGGTAAGAACTTTACTTCCAAGATGGTCGTTGACTGTTGGGCGCTTTGTCATGAATCTATGAGTTGGTTTCAGATGGTAAGTAGTATGGTTAAAGTTTTTGTTCACTTGTTTTTCCATATACCAAAACACAAGTCTGCGAGGAAGTTTTCGGAATGCTGTGCTCACAATGCGTCGATTGTAGTTTAAATCGGCTGGTAAGCCTTTTGGACCAGGCCTTTGCACGACCCATGTACCTTGCCTTGAACTTAAATAGACCTGAAAGATTTAACAGAATTTTACAAACACACACACACATAAATCTATATATTTTTTGAAATTTCAAACAAATTCCGTTTGAGTGAAATACTGCTTACAGATTTCTGGTTTTGGCGATTGTGTATTTGAAATCTGTATAAGCATACTCAGACCAATTTACTTAAAGCCTTTAGTATTTAAACATCGAAAATTCTCATTTTAATTGCGATTAAAAATCATTAAGTTTTCAAAAGTGATTCTGAAAAACTATTTTTATTGTAAATACTAAGTTTTGCTATGAAATTTCACTATTTTAACTGAGAAGTTCAAAAGGAAAATTTCTATCATACAAAAAGATGAAATTATGCTACTGACAAAACTTCAAGTGAAATCTAATCGGAATGTTTAATAAAGCTGCATATATATGTGTGTGTATACACATCTCTATTATAGACAAGTGTTTCTCTCGAATTTGGGGGTTTAATAAGGTTATTTCAACGATTAATTTAAAGCCAGTAAGTACTAAAAGACGCAAAACAAGCCAAAGTATCTTCCAACTGTTATTGAAGATAAAACTAAAAAATACTTTATTATGTTAAAGGTAATTCATTGCGTAATTTCGTTCATTAAGAATAATTAAGTATTCTATCATTTTAAAGAATCTTATGGGTAGAGAAAGAGGATTAATAATATTTTTGAAACAATTTTTTTCATCCTTCTTCAAAATACACTATTAGATTAGTGTAAAAAAAGAAATATATTAAAGCACAAAGATGCTTTCGGTTTTTGTTTCCTCTTTTGATAACAATTGAGAACGACAAAGCGGAAAAGATGTACATGACCTACGTGAAATCTGACATTTTCAATAATTATGTATGTATATATCTATAGTATTACTGTGGCTAAGACTTTATTCTATCATGACTATAGTTATCTTAGGCTTATAACTATTTTTTGTATACTTTTGTTATATATACACACACACATTGCTTATGTTTCTGATATGGAATTTTTTTCCAGAACAAGATTTCTAAACATTAAATTATATTTTTCTTTCTATAATATATGCAAGTACTGAATAACGTCTAAGTTCTATTTTAACTTCCACATCCAATATCTGAATTTCCTTTATCAAAAAGTACTTTAGTTACATTAATATCATTAAAGTAATACAGAGGGTTATTGGGATGGGACTCAAATTTGAAGCCATGATCAACTAAGGAAAATGACAACCGAAACGGCACCTCTTCAAAATCATCCGAGATTAATTTTTTGAGATCCAATTTAATTTAAAAAGCAATAAATCTCATTAATCTTTGACTGTTTTAAAAAGTCAACAGCGTAAGTTTGTATTCTTAAAACAGAGTTCTGTTACATTTTTATATTATTTTAAAGGATTCACGGGTTCAATTTCACATTTAAAAAATTAAATATGTCCTATTCAAAATATCCGTCATAATTCAAACCATGAGTTTAAGTTTTGATCAATTGCATGTAGTCATGAACTAGTTTTTTGCGATTAACTGACGAATTCTTCAAGCAAACTACGTTGAAAATCTTTTGTACCATGCAGTAACTGGCATTGCAAATAATGTTCTACTAATAATAATGTTAAACTAAATAAGAATTTTGGCTTGAAAAATAGGCTGTTCTGGTAAATGGGATTTAATTTGAACTAAAAATTAAAATTTACATTCTTGTCGCACACACTTATCTCAAATTCTACTCCCCGCCACTTAAGGATTTTTCTGAAGAGATACAGGAGACTTACTATATTTTGATTATTGCATAAAGGATGATATGTAATCAATATTTTTTTTATGAAGGATGACAATTCCATTTTTTATACTTAAATCATTGCGTTAATCTGCATAGTGTATGCTTTGAATGAATTTCTTGGGAGTAATTAGAACATATTAAATACGTTTATAAAAATTTTTTATTCCCTACTCTGTTATTTTACTACAATGAGTGGTAATGCGAAAAACAAATTTACTGATGATCCAAGGAATGTCCAACTTGTATGGCATGTTGGATTCAACAATATTATAGTTGAAGTTCAGAACTTCCTTCAGAGATTTACGAAAATGTAAAAAATGTCCTTTGTATCCTCGTTAATACATTATCTTGGGTTCTTTTTATTACAAAATCTTTGATTATTAAAAAAAAACTGTTTGAATAATAATTTTTCTTTCTTATTTCTTGAAAATTTAAAATTTTTATGTCGTATAAAAAATTTGTTCAGTTATAATTTCAGACTATTCGCCAAATTATAAACAGCATACGAACACTTTGTAAGCAAATTTGTTTCTCATTTTACAAGTTTTTTTTTTTATCGAATGTAACATTAAAGAATCTAAATTTGCTGTAAACCTCGCCAATTAAATATAATTATGAAAGCTCTCGCTTATGTAATTCTAGGCGATTTCATGCTCCGAAATGTTAAATGTTGGAGTCAATTTTGTCTAAGAGGGGAATAACGAATAATTAAAACATTTTTTAACTAAACCTAATTTTTTTCCCATGGAAACCACGAAATCTTCAGGATTAAATGTGTTGAACTTGAAATTGTGCATATCACAGTTTAAATATTCTAAAGAATAATTCATTTCGAAGCACAAATCTTTAAAATGCTTTCGAATTAAAAAGTGACATCGCTTTGAATAAATAAAGACATGCATTCACAACCTTTTACGACCCCCACCCAACCCATTTGTAAAATTGATGATTGGCCTACTTAATTATGTAACTTTATCTGTATTTTTTTTAACAGAACGTCAAAAAATAATAATTAGAAATAAAACGTATGTCGAACGCAATTAGATAAACGGGAACATTTGGGGGGGGGGGGGACCTGTAAAATCAGAGTTGGCGCAAGTGATTAAGCTTTCGCGGGGCTTTACTGTTAATATTTTAGTTTTTGTCATGTAATAATATATTACTGTGTTTTCTTGCATGTTTTATGTAATTCGTTAAATAAAATTTTGTGCAATGAAATATATTTGAGCAAATGGAAACAAAAATGCCTGATAATGGCTACTGATTCTATGGGAATAATATATTCCAATTCCATAACATCTAACCCTTGTGTATTTTTCTTACAATTTATATTCGTTTTATGTCTAAAAAAATTAAATTAGTTGCATACTAATGTTTACTCTTAGCAACCTTATAATAATTCTGTAAGTGCTTAATATACTTAACGCGTTCATGGGTAAAGTGGTATATGCCTCACTTTATTTGCTTGCTAAGCTGTAACAAAGCTAGATGTCCACGAATATGTACAGTAAAGCTCCAATGAATTTTTTTGTATACTCGTATTTAAACGAAGAATCGAATTTCTGCACAGATTCTCGTTACTTAGCCTTATGACATTTCTTATGAATAGCAAAAACAAATTTACTCTTAAATTAAATATTTTTTTAGGGCCTTATCCCCTACAATTCCGTTTAGAACACGAAGTGAAAAAGCAAATAAAATACCTCAAACGGCTTTCATTCTTTAATATTAATTCGATTAATTATAGCTGCAGGTCCAATTTTGCAACGTAGCCAACAAGACAAAATATTTTTAAAAAGTTTTTAAAAATATTTATATATATTTTAAAAATAAGCTTAAGTTTTCATTATAATTTCATATACTAAATATATAAACTCAAGATTGAACTATGGAAAGAAAAAAATTTTCAATTAAATAACTAATACAATTTCAAAAAGTTAACTCATTAATACGAATTATATAGCTAATTTAAATGAATTTTATCACATTAAAAATTAATTGAATCCAATAAATTATTTGAAATTATCAGAAATCAAAGCAAACTAGCCAAGATGCGCTATAATGTCGCAACTTTAATACGAAGAATATTTTCTTTAAAATTTAGTATTAATGTTGTATTTCTCTATTCTTAAAAAATTCCTTTACCATTAAAATTATTTTTACTAAACCAAAGCACTGCAATTTATATTTGCATCGCAGTAACCTTGAATGAAAATCTTTCCCATGAACTCTCGAATAATTGCCTATCTTAACCTACCAAGCCTAAAAATCAAATAGTGAAAAGAAAAATGAAAATCCGGCATATAAATATAGTACACAAGTCTCGAATAGATATCGCTTTTCTTATTATGGATAATTTGTGTTGAATTCTGTAAACAGCTGTATAAAAGTAAATACAGTCGAACCTCCATATTAGGAACCTCTATATTGCGAATTTTTCTGTATAGCGAACTTTTTCCTGGAATCATTTATAACGACTTTCTTCTTAAACTAACCTCCTAATAGCGAAGTGCATTTTCTATACAATTAACTTTTTTTCTTGTGATTCAATTTCCCCCCCCCCCTCTATTTTTAAAGTATTTCTGCACATTTCAAGTTATCTCTTTTGACACATTTTATGGTGGTCATAAATTTTGAACTGGTTTTATTAGGTGCCTAAATCGCCGAGAACGATAGAGTTCTAGCGATCCCCCCCCCCAGCTCATTAGAAACATCTTCGATATCCCCTTACACTCTCAGTGGAGCTGTCTCGTGTTCCCGTGTCCTTGAACTATTCTCCGTTCATTTGTAATGTTCATTAGTCGTACTGGTAACTTGGTTTCTTTTATCTCGAAAATGTCAAAACGTAAGTGCTTGAGCATCCAAACAAAATTTAATTCTTCAAAAAGTGGGTAAAGGAGTCAGTAAAAGGATATTGCTTTAAAATTTGGTATTGAAAACAGCTTATCAACTATTATAAATAATAGAGATGACTTACAAAATTATGATTCATCGAATTCTTGTTTAAAACGCTTAAGAACATGTGCCGATGAAAATGTCGACGAGGCAATTTTGAAGTGAATAAACACAATGCGAGATAAAAATCTTCTGATCTCCAGACCTTTCGCAATAAAAGCTCTTCAACTTGCGAAGGAATTGGGATACGACAAATTTCTAGGTAGCAATGGATGGCTAGAAAAATACGCCTGACGGGATTTTTGGTGCATTGCAAAGATGTAAGGCATATTATGAAAAAAAAAGCACTTTTTCAAACAAAAAAAAAATCAAACAAAATTAACAGATTTTATGAGTAATTAAATTTAAGGATGCATGTGGTAATGTTTAGAATTTCTAGTTACAAAATAATGTTAAAAATGTTAAAAATTGTATGCTTTAAGTTAGAAAATGTCCTTAAAATTCGTTAATTTTAATATAAAATAATTTTCTTAATGTTGAAAATACAATACATTCCTCGACATTCTTTTCTTGTTTTCCTTACTTTTAATTGAATGTTTATGAATCTAAAATTTGTTTTATGTGGTTTATAAAGTACTATGCTGGCCACCGTAAATGCACGCAAATAACATGAAATTTACAACATGTATCAGCGGAGGTGAGATATGCAAATGATTAGAATTTCAGCGCAGACACACATCACGCACGCCTGTGGCGCCACCTCAAAGCGCTATTTAATGCTTGGAGATTAAGACGATTTCAAGTTCGGCAATTGTGTTTTTCTTGTGGTTTTTTCAAAAAATGATCAGTTATGTCTCGTAGAAAACAGCGATCAGCTTTTGATCAAGTGTCCGAGTTCGACAGAGGAAGGATAGTGACCTACCGAGATTGTGGATTACCTTTCAGGGAAATCGGTAGTCGTGTTGGACGAAACCAAACTGTAATGCGGATATGTATTGGATACTGTAATGCCGTTGGATGCAGCAGGGTACGACGGACCGACGTGGTCGATCGCCTCCACCTCAGTGCACTACTTCACGTGAGGACAGGAAAATTGTGCGCATAGCAGTGACGGATCGCTCAGTCTCATCACGAACCATAGCACAGCACATTGAGTCTGTAACGCATCATTCAGTGTCTACGCGTACCATTCGACGCCGTTTACAGCAGAGTGGTCTGTCCGCAAGACGTCCATTGCTTGGTCTACCCTTGACGCAGAACCACAGTCGTCTCCGCCGCCAATGGTGCGATGAAAGAAGGACGTGGGTGGCAGAATGGAATGAAGTTGTCTTTACTGACGAGTCACGCATCTGTCTGCAACACCACGATGGTCGGATTCGAGTCTGGAGACACCGTGGAGAGGATGCTGAACAGCTGCATTATGCACAGCCACACTGGTCCTGCACCGGGTGTATGGGGCGGTATTGGATATCACTCTAGTACGCATTGCCGGTACTTTAAATAGCCAGCGCTACATCTCCGAGGTGTTGTAGACAGTTGTCCTTCCTTACCTTCAGGGCTTGGCCACAGCCATATTTCAACAGGATAATGCGCGACCACACGTGGCGAGTAAGTGAGTGAACATTAACGTCCCACTGTTCAGCTACACGAGGGCATTTGGGGACGGTCCGCGTCATTTTGAACCATGTTCAAGTGACGCGGACGACACCTGAGCTGGCACCCGATCTCCTAACTACCACACCACACCAAAGGGAGGAGGTTTGAGCTCTCGACAGATTTTACGTGCATCACTCTCCAACACGGCGGGTCTTCAGTGGTACTGGGATCGAAGTCATAACATGTTAGTCACGATCCGATGCCTAGACCACTTGGCTATCGCGGCCGTGACCACACGTGACACGCATTTTCCAAAGGTTCTTCGTCAATCACCAGATTGAATTGCTTCCCTGACCGGCTCGCTCTCCGGATCTTTCACCGATAGAAAACATGTGGTCTATGGTTGCTCAACGATTGACTCAGATTACAGCCCCAGCTGCCCCACCAGATCAACTTTGGCAACGTGCGGAAGCTGCTTGGTCTGCCTTACCCCAAGAACCCATCCAAAGTCTGTTTGAATCAATGCCGAGGCGTGTGGCAGCGGTGATTTCCAACAATGGCAGCTACTGATTCTGGCAGGAGGCACACTTCACAGAAGTCTATAAATGTAATCATTTGATACTTGGTCAACATGTTACCTACAAAATAAATTTTGTTGTGCTATTTCTTGGTGTTGCATTTACGGTGGCCAGCAGTGTGTATTGAAAGAAAAATCTCTACATAACGAACTTTTTTCGAGATTTAGCAACTTCGTTAAATAGAGGCCCAACTGTATTTAAAATAAATATTAGCATAAATGTAGACGCGATTTTGTATTCGCTTTTTGGGTTTTAACTATATTCTCATGCGCTCGCGCAAACACCCACCCTTCAAAATGTTTTTAACCAGAAAAATATTAAAATCAACTGTAAAAATTATCAACGTCATTTGAAAGTTTGTACTTTCAAATGTTTCTATCGGATGGCACAATTTTTCACAGTACATTCAACTTCTATAAGTGGCTGTTTAAGATATGATCTTAACTGCTATTCTTTCAGTAAATAATGGAATTTAGATTTACAGTGGTTATTTTTATGACTATTAAAAATATTTAGATGCTACAGAATGGCAGACCCTTCAAAATTTTCTACCATTACTTCATTTGCAAATATTACATTTGAATAATTTTGAAAGTTTTAAAAGAAATGTTCTCTGAATGACGAGAAAAAAAAAGGGAAGACAAACAATATATCCGTGAAAAAGAAGTATAGTGTGCGAGGAGAGTACTTTACATTCATCTCTAGCTTGTATTTTTTCGTTGCATAGCCAAAATCTTGGAGTATCGTAAAAATTTCACCTTAGAAAAAAACAAATAGAATTTCTCACCTAAATAATTGAATTAAGGCAAGATTTCGTAAGGGTAAATTTCAGATTCATTATCTTGTGATGAAAGAATAAATTAAACACTTTATTATAGTTATTTTTCTGTAAGTACATGTACAGACGATTTCTTAGAACAATAAGCACATTCAAAAATACATAGTTGTTTCTCTGGTAATACATTTCTCATTTTCCTATAAAAATCATATATATACCTTTTTAATTACTAATAACATCTGTCAATGAGTCAAATAAACATTTACCATGAATTATAATATAGTTTGATGTGAGTGTGTGATTGAAGTGTATAATGGCGCAAGAGCCGATCTAGGCTAAGCTGTGCCAAACATTTGTCTTATATAGTTTCCATAAAAATTCAAAAACACAATCTAATATTTAAAAACTGACATTAAATAAAGTATATCAAAATCTAAAATTAATTAAAATCGTATTAAAATTTTTTTATCACTATTAAAATACTATAAAGTGAGTTTAAAAATTTTGAAAGTAATGAAAACATGACTTTAAATTTGAACAAGTTATTTACAAATGGAATTTTATCCAGTTTAATTATTTTTTCCGATTTCTTGTCGGTGTCATGTAGTGCATAAAACCATTCTTCATATGGCAATCCATCAATTCATCAACGTTATAGAGGATCATATCCTCATCTTCTGAGGTGTACCGCACAAAACTCTTCTTCGGCTTGTGAAGAGTCCTTTTAATTTCGATCTCTTGCTTTTGTTCTTTTGAACGCTTTTTCCTATTTTTTAAATTTTGCTTTACACTTTTTGCTGCTTTAGATGCAGCAGAGGTTCGATTATTGAATGCATCTGTATCAAGTAATGGGATAGATGGTAGAGTTTCAGTTGATAAGGAATTGGATGAGGAAGCAGATATGTTTAATGAAGATTCCATGGAGGGGTTAACATATTATTCGTGGTGGAAAGTACGGCAGTAGACATAGAAGTAGGTGGCTGAGGCTCTGACACTGTATCTGCCATTGAAAAGGTGGAAGGCAAGAGAATAGGTGGCTGAAATTCTGATGATGTAACTGTGACAGAAGATGTGGATGGTAGGAGGTGTGCCCGAGTTAAGGTACACGATTTTTTAACTGTAGGAATTCTGGATGGCATTGGTGGTTTCAGAAAGGATGTTAAAGGTTGTAGTAATTTCAAAGGTGGGCATACTATTTTTGTAATATTTTCATTTGTTTGGGTGGTTGTGGTTGCAGTTGAGGATTTGGCAGCCTGAGCGTATGTTTGGGATATTTGTGGGACTATTAATTTGCGGGCTTCAGGATAAGAAATATTTTTATTCGCCTTTATTTCTTGAATTTGCTTTTCAATTTTCCACTTGGGGCATAATTTGGAATCTGATGGATGGGTTTGTAAACAGTTTATACATTTTGGCTCTAGAATGCAATCTGTGGAAGCTTGTCCAACATATGCACCTAGAGCAAGTCAGTTGTCCACGACAAGATGTTAGCGAATGTCCAAACATCTGGGATTTAAAACAACGTAGAAGATTCGGAATGTACGGGCGAATTTTACAGTTAAGGTTGCCGGTTTTAATTGTTGTTGGTAGTTTTGGACTATTGAAAGTTTAAAAAAAAAGTGTTTGGTTGGAATAATATTTGCATCTTTTTTATTGTGATTCTTCTGACCTGAATAACACCCTGATTGGAGAACCTGTCACAGGCACGGCACTTACTTGGAGTTACCCAGAATATATAGTGCTACAGGATCAGGGTGATGATCCAACGGGCAAACCTGTCACCCCTTATCTGCAGCACTAACCCTAAAGCAATGTCTCCGAAGAGACTTATCACCAGTCGACTGACAGGAAGCGGACCAAAAGGAACACAAAGGTATCCCCAGGTCACCATTTTCCTCCTTATAGGACGCAGCACACGGCAAACAAGCGGGTTAGCAAACCAACGGTGTTCGTAAGAAACAATAACAATGCCGAAAATAAGATTAATACAAAATTGAAACGAAATGAACCCAATACAAAATAAAAATTAATCTATGTTAATAATAATGAGTAATGTAATACAATCGAAATAAAGATATTTATTATTCTAATCATGTTCTTTTTAATATATGTCTGTGGTCTCGACGGGAAAGGAAAGAGTGAATTGAATTACAAGAAAGAGTGTTGAAAATAGAGAAGGATCACTAGGGTACTTCGGGTTCGTGTGACACCCGTGTTTACCAAAGACAGTAAACCCCTCGGGAAAAGGAAAAGATCACTAGGGCGCCTCGGGATTGGGACACCCATACTCACATAAAGAAGGTGAGTCCCTGAGGGCATAATATAATTTGAATAAAATCTTTATACAATATTTTCAATTGAACATATTTAGTGGGTTAAAATTACTGTAAAATTCCGACACATAAGTAAAAATTGGAATTACACTGCATACAAGTCCGCTAATTGTTAATTGATCTCTCTTGTTTTGAATAATACTGAAATGTTGCAATACTCACTTGATCTGCGACTGATGACAAATAAACAGCAGCATCAGCCCCAGAATTTCCAGCTCCTATCACAAGAACCGTTTGATCTTTAAAAGGCTCCGCACTCTTTATGCTGTGAGAATGCAAAACTTTGCCCTTAAATGTGTCCAAGGAATTAAAGCTCGGTATCCTTGGAAAACCATATCGTCCGACACATACAGCAACACCGTCAAAAACTTCAACTAAAATTCTGTTTTTAGCATTGTCTTTGATGGTTACTTCCCAACGTCCGGTCCTATAGTTATCAGCAGTAGGCAAGATCCTCATTACTTCATGTCTGTATTTTATGTGACGTAAAAGGTCAAAAGCCTCAGCGTATTTCTCTAAATATTTTAAGACATATTTATGAGACATAAAATTAGGAAAAGACCTTGGAGGAGGGAAATCACTGAACGCCATAAGTTCCTTACTGACGTTTGAGACTGTGCTTTTCATGATCGAAGCTACACCTTCTATTTCTTCCTCGCGATATTTCCACAGACCTCCTAAATCATCCGTTTTCTCATAGCACACTACATAGAAACCTTCTTCTTTGAGGCTTTTGATCGTGGTTAGTCCACTTGCGCCAGCGCCGATCACAGCGACAAGCTTCGCTTGGCTCATTTCTTCAACCATTTAGGAACTCGAGATAAAACAATCAAGAAAGAACATCTAAAAAGAAAACAAGAACGTTTAATATGGCTTTTTGCTCCTCATTTTTACAATAATAGGAAGTATGTAAATCATAGTATAATCTTTACAATTCAATTATTTATCACGATTCCTTCTGCTTATTAGCGATTCTTTTAAAGCAGATTTCGACCATTTATTGATTAACAATTTCAGCCGTTTATTGTGACATGATTTTTGCGTGAGATAAAATGTAATCAAGTTTGATGAGGTTCCGAAGCTGAAATTGGTAAAAATTGTCAATTCTTCAGTAAGCTTCCTGAATTATTAAACACGAGGATTTGTAAAAATGTGTTTTATTTTTTTAACAACCTAACTCAGTGTTTGAATACGCCAATATTTTCCCATCAAAACGCAAACTCGTTGAATAAACTGTTTTCTTCTTAAATGCGATACGGAAGAATAAATATTGGGAATAGGAAGCTACGATTTTTAAAAAGAACGATCAGATTTACATAAAAAAACAATTCAAGGCAGGAATTGGCCAGTTTTTTTTTCATTTATGCACAAGAGATTTGTGCATTGTAATTACTACTAACAGTACTCGAGAGTTCTTGAAATATTCGAATTTAATAATTAGTTATGTCATGCAGTTATAGTTCTAATAGAAAAATTGTCTGGAAAAAGAATGGGGTTATATCGCTTGTTTATAATTCATTCGCTTAATCAGCTCAAATAGGGGAAGTATGAATGTAATAAATTGCTTGCAATGCGTATAATTTAATATTACATGGATCACAAACATAATTTGATTGTGATAAGAGATAGTTATATTCAGTAAGCACAGATGTGAATAAGGATATAGATATCTATTCTCAAGTCACTGAGTTTAAAAGAAGTTAACTTTCACCCAAGCAACAAAACTTAAAAAGTATAATATAGATAAAAAAATTTCTGACATTCAATGCAAAGAATACGAAAGCAATAAAAACCAAAAGTACTTTAAATTATTTCAAGAATGTTTGATTTATACAATCGGAAAAAAAGTGGCATCTCCAATAGATATTGAAAATCCAGTTCTCTCTCTCTCAAAAATCTTCGCGCGCGCGATTATATTTCAATCATTTAAATTTTCTCACTATCATAATATAAGTATTTATTGAGCCACGGTCGTTCAGTGGTCATGATAACGGGCTTCCTGTACAGTGAGGGTTAATTAGAAACGCGGATTGAAACCAGAGCCGATCCTAGGGTGTCGGCCTTCTAGAGAATTTTTCATATTTTGACTAATATGAAGTTCATAAGTTGTCGCTATAAACTCTTCTACCAGTATTAAAGTAAAACATTAATAAAATGTAAATACAATTAGAAGTGCAGAACCTCTTTTTTTTCTTTTTACCAGCTAATATGTCATAATATCGACAAAATACTTTAATTAAACAATAAACAAACAAAAATACCTTTGAAATAAAAAATACATTTTATAATTAGAAATGCAAAATAGCTCCGTATTTACTCAGAAAAAATATAATCCAATAAAAAAATTTTCTAAAGTATAAATCTCGAGAAGTATATAAATCAGTTCTTCTACAAAGACTACCTAATAAATAACTGTAAAATAACTTTTCTGGCTTTCCGAGAAGCAAATTTGTCTATTGTTACCAATAAATCCAAGAAAAAGACAATACTAGGACTCCAGAGAATATTATATATTTTTTTATAACAGCACACACACGCAGCAGTATATTTATTATACTGGTGCCGAAACCAGGTGCCGTTGTTTACTAGGATTTTTATCTCGAATATTAGAATTCTTTAATTTCAGTCTAATTAATGTAATGGTTTAATTTGTTAAATATTGTTGAAAGTTATTGTTACCAATCAATCCAAGAAAAAGACAATACTAGGACTCCAGAGAATATTCTATTATTTTTATAACACCACACACACGTAGCAGTATATTATATGTCAGAAGTTTCGGTGAAATCTATTTTTTTCTATGGTTTCCGATTCAACAGGCTAAATCTGAAAGCCTTTCTTGAGTCATATTTTTCGAGTAATTTTTAACAATTTTTCATTTACTAAAACTTCTTTCCCCTGAAACCAGAGAAACAAGTAAGGTTAAAAATTTCTTATTGCTAGAGCAAAATTTGGAGATTTTTGACTATAATTTCTAATACCTCAATTGGCTGTTTTTACCTGGAAAAATATCTTTGAATGAAGCCATTTCATTAAAGGGTGTATGCCCGTCTATATCTGTCACAATACTTCCTATACATGTAACTTAATATTCAAGTCCATTTCAGGCTTTCACGAGATCATCAGAAACAATGTGAAACTCATACAGAAAGTACAATATCAAATAGCAGATAATAAGGTAAATCGGCCAATAGCAGAAGATATCGCGAATTGCTGGAAGGAATTTGACATTTTGGTAAATACCATCGATATGGGGACGCAGAGAAGTACCTCTTGTACCATATAAGAAAACAGAAATTTCACCATTGGAGCTGGCAGCGTCATTAACGCAGAGATTTAATGTATGAACCGCACACAACACTTACATACAATATTAAGCGAGGGGTTTTTTTTTCTTTTATTCAATGCAACATAGATGCTGATGTGGTAAAAAATTTATCTCGTGTTAATGATTTAATAATTGCTGGCAAATATTGAATTGGATTTATAGCTCGCAATATTAAGAGTACGTTTGTGGGATATTTAGATTAAACTTCCTTAATAAAAAAAATCCATTTGAAATTCACAGAAAAAAAATGTTTTCTTCTCTCCTCTACATTGATTTAAAGCGATTTTTCATAGTTTGATAAATTTCACTATTTTTAACATAAGTAGAGGTAAAAATAAAAAAAACCAAGAAAATAATTTAAAATAATTTTTCATTAGAAATTAATTTTTGTTGCAAATTACCGTTTTATCAGGAAAGCAAATTTTTAAACCTAACCACCAAATAGTATATCTGAAATATCTTTGATTTTTAAAAAAGTTGACCGTTTAAACAGTTTATTTCCTACATATTTACAGCCAATTTCTAAATGCCGGAAAAAATATTTTAAAGTTATTTTTAAAAAATATTTAAACCCCTGTTGTATAAAAATAAATATATCCGAAATTCTTAGATAATAAAATAAAAGAATGATCTGGCCGTATACCAAAATTGACAGTAATAGACAATTTTGATACTTAATTTATAAATGAATGTATAATGCTCAATATTTGGAAACAAATTTAACACGGCGTCATCAATTCAGTCTTAAACGTGACTCATACAAGAGATGTTAAGAAAAACCATTGGATAGATAAACTCTGCTCATAAGAGAAAATAGCAAACACGGTAAGACACAGTAAGGGGCTAAATCAGCGTTTCACAAATTGTGGGCCCCCCCGGGGGGACGTTATAACTCTACGAGGGGGGGGGCGCGAACGTATTGAAAAATCGAAAAAACAAAGTATTTTTTTTAAAATTTAATTTATTGAAAGTAAGCAAACCAAATACATTTTGACATAATAAAAAATAAAATACACATTTACACTAATATAATACACTTATAAATGTATTAGTACTACACAATGTATTTTATAATTAATCTAACAATATTAAGTTAAAAACAAATTTAATAGTTACAAGTGATCCGATGGGCTTGTCACATAAAATTACATACAAAAATTAACACTTATTTTGGTAATTTGTATGGTTTGTAATTAATCCCTTAACTGTCGATTAAAAAAGTTACGTGATTCGCTCCTCAATGCCACATAGGCACGCGTTTGTGATGTTTTTTTTGGGGGGGGGGCGAGAAAATGAATACATAAGCAAATTACCTGAAATAAGTAAATCCTTCGCAAACACACTATCAAGGTTTTTTTATTGCATTCCAAAGCCTTTGGAATAATTTTATGGATAGCAGTGCACAGAAAAGATCGTACTTTGGAAAGACGTATATATATGTCCATGAAAATTAACGTTTTGGTTGAGCGAGATGTTTACATATGTCGGTGGCACTTAAGAGGTTAAAGTCGTATTGTAGCCTTAGCGTCAAAGTATAGTTTTATTTAATTCAAAACATTAATATTGTATAGAGGGCGATGAAAATTATGATTGAATATTGGGTCGCAAATATTGAAAGTTTGAAAAGCACTGAACTAAGGAATTAAATATAAATTTCTGATCTTTTTTAACACGATTTATAAGTTTCACTTGCATGTAACGGAATCTTAGAACTCGATTTTTACCCACTTAAAAAGATCGAATTCATTCGAAATTTCGCACACTTGTCAAGGACTGATGACAATACAATAATTTCATAATTTTGTCCTTTTCAGGATCGTCAGGAATAAGGATAATCAGATTTGGCGACAATTCCAGATAAAACGTCCAGATTTGGCGATTTATTGCATATATCATTTTTAAATTTGGCGACTTGTTCCATGTACCATTTCCAGATATGGCAACTAATTTATACATCATTTCCAGATTTGGCGACTGATTTCAGATCTAGCGACTAAAGAATAAGGTGTAACCTTAAAGCAACTGTTTTGAATTTAAAGCTAATTTTATGCAAGTATAAAATACTCTTGCCGTTAATAGAAATAAAACAAACAAAAAAGTTTTTCGTATCTGAGAAATTGGAGGGTGAGTGTGTGTTAGCAATTTCTAAGCATAATATAAACATTTTTCTGAAAATGAAAATAAAAAAGGCTCGTGCATGTGAAAAAAAATAATTTGCGTTCTAAGTGCTAAATATTTTTTATTTTTATAAAGCAATACGTTTAGAAGTGATGATACGAATTAACATGAAAGGAACACGTTTAAAAGGTGAATAAATGATTGACACTTCATATTACCATGCTTTTATTAACTCGCTTTCTTTAATGTCTGTCCGGGTGGAATTTTGTAATCGATTTTAAACTGTGCGACTTTCCGATGAGCTAGAGACTTGAAATTTGAACCATATCTCAGAAGTGGATGACAATACATGAAAATGTGAAAAAAGAAGGGAAAAAAACGAAAAGGGAAAAAACGAAAAGGAGGAATTTTATACTCTTTAGTCCGTTATAAAAACATGTGGTACATTAATTTTTTTTAATTCGATCTTTTTTCTTCTTACCACACATTTTATTTGTTTGACCTGTTCTTTTGAGACGGAATCTAATATAACGATACGGGACTCATTCGAGGCCCCGTAAACAGAGAGATTAAATACACTTCAGACCCTTCAATTAATATCCATTGAAGAGCAAGACTTATTCCAGCAGACACGTAAATCCAGCTTCAAATATCAAACTCAAGGATAAATTTAACAATAAATAAATGATAGTTTAAAAAACTAAAACACGCTTTTATTGTAGTTCGAACTAAAAAAATGAAAAATAAATTATAGTTTGAAAAAAACTAAAAAAACACGCTTTTATACTGAATCGAACTAAAAAGTAAAAAAATAATTCTTAAAGAAGAAAATGAATGTCATTGGGGTAAAAGCGTGGGGTGTTCTATAAATGTATGAATTGTCATAATTTTTAACTTCTATTCCGAAAAGCTGAATTAGTGTAAAAATGTAGTACAAAGCACCCCACGCTTTTACCCCAATGACATTCATTTTCTTATTATATAATCATTTTATTCTTCATTAAGAATTATTTTTTTACTTTTTAGTTCAATTCAGTATAAAAGCGTGTTTTTTAGTTTTTTTCAAACTATCATTTATTTTGTATTAAAATGCTTCGTTTCACATAGAGGCATAGCTTACGGGAAATCTTTTTGAAAAACAAACCATCATCTATTATTTTAAAAACAAAATTTAGTGGAACTATGGACGAAATTCACACCAGGCAGACGCCAAGCGGGGAATCACGTGACAAATTGGGCAACAATTGCACGTGTTTTGCATTACCGTGGTAGAACCGTATAAGCAAATTGTTGACATTCTTTAGCTTTAATTTTATCTAATTAAAATATGTGATATTGTTTTTCTTGCATTATTCTAGTGTATATATTTGTTAAGAAATAATCTTAACTTTTTTACATAATTTGTTTTTTTGTAATTTATTTATCTAATTAGGTATTCGTCTGCTTCGACTAGTGTTAGCTGGTGTATTTGTTTATAGTTCTTGATTCACTTAGATATAGCTCTCAGTTATTTTAGTTCTCAATTAATTTTGTAGTTTTTTTTATATTCGATGACAAATTTGTGAGTAACATGTCGCTTACCGAGCCTGATTGCTCAGTTAAGTATTAATTTTTTTTATCAAAAGCGTTGTAAAAGCATAAATGAAGAGAGTAAAGTACAAGGCATTTGTTCAGATCAGAACAACTTCTGAGGTAAGTTATAAATTATTTTGTGTTCTAATTTAGATACTTTCTGAAACTATTATGAATGCATTGCTATTTACTCATTTATGCTTTAGTTTAACTCATTGTTATAAAAAACAAAATAGGTTTTAATAACATTAATATTGTTATTTATCATTGAATTATAAGTTGATTCTAAAAGATTAAAAGTAATGGCAACTATTCAAATTTAGCAGCTTTTTAAACATCTGTAAAAGAAATGTGAATGGACAAATTTAAATTTTTTGAATAGCTATATTATCAATGATAAGTTTATAATTTGATTCTTATATTTTAGAGTAGCATTGAATATCAATTGCATTGTTTTCTATTTTAATGAATATTCATTATTATGCTTTAGTCATTACATAGTTATTGCTATTTATGAGTAAATCCTAATTTGATTTCAACACATTAAAAGTAAAGACAAGAAATGCCAAACCATTTTGATAAAGAAATGTAAATTTTTTCATTTAAAACTTAAATTCAATATGGAGAAATGTTGTGTTTACATTTAAGATTCTCCCAAATTGTTACTAATTTTTCTTATAAGGCATAGTATTTTTAAATCAAGCACTTGATGTGCTTTTATATAAAAAAAACTGTTAATTTTCACTTATTTAAAATTTTTATTCATATAATTTATTTATTTAAATTATGGTCTTTAGATAAAATAATTGAATATAAATTAAGCTGAAAATTAACTTTGGCACAAATCTTTCAACATTTATTAACCAGTAGACTAATATGTATATAAATACCGAAAACTCATAGAAATTTACAATCTAATTTTAGAATTTATTTCTTTTTAATATTCAATACTTTTTTTTAAACTTAAAGTTATAAGTGCAACATGCACTTGTCCTGCTGGAGGCACTCCAACATTTTGTAAGCAGGTATTTGCAACGGTTTATGTTCCAACGGAAAACAAAGATGGTTTCTGCAAAAGTGGAGACAGATCGTGCTACTTGGTATACAGCTGGTTTGCGGGTAGATAGTGAAAGTACCCAGATGGTTCAGGACGATACAGATTGAAATGGCAAGATTCTTTTGAAATTGTTATTGTTTGGAAGTGCGAGTCGTGATATGAATGAAATGTGTCCGCATCTGCAATGAGCAGACAACATGTTGCAAGGACAGAAATCACCACGGCACGAATTGAAGAAACTACTTAGATTGATCAACGGGTAACTCAGCTTTAAATCTCGTCAGAGCTGGGATTGAGATACGGTAGCACGCAGTATATCATTTACTGATGTGCTGCGATATTGTACTGAGACTGGCTCAATGGACAAGGACCTGATTTCTACCTAGACAGATTAAACAAGTAGGTTCTGCATTCTCTATGATAAATGCCTAAAAAGATTTGGTGATTATGATGAAATGTGATAGGTGAATATGCCTCTTAATTCCCTTTTTGTATTTTCTGTCTATTGTAAATAAATATTTTTTATTCGACTTGTAACCTTTTTTTCTGCTCGCCCCTCGTAGTTATGCATATTTCTTAATGATTTGTGGATTTTATAGATGTATCTGTTTTACAGTTATGCTTTTTAAAATAATTTTGTACATAAAATAATAAGAGTTGATAGGGAAGTATTTCATATATATTTAATCCTCTGATGAAATTTTTTTTACAACTTCATGAATTGCATATTTTATATTAGTGCGGCTTACCAGTATAAGATATTTGAAATGATGCTGTAATTTTGTGGTTTGCTTTATCAATACTATAGAAAGTTCTTAATTTTTTTCCCTTTGTACTAGTATGCTATTAACTGGTATACTCGTTCTTCACACGGGTGGGAATTTATATATATCAAAAATGTTATGCATGAATTTTCTCATTTTTTTTTTCAGCATTTAGAGATGGAAAATAACAATTGTCTATAAAATATATTACATTTACGTCAAGTTTGCCTACCTACACTTAAAATTCAAATTAATATTTTATTTCATTGTTGATCAGTTTGATGAAAATGAATTTTATTTTTACATGTAATACTTTATACATATAAAGATATCTAAAATGATTCTAATAAAATAAAAATTGGACATGGCAAAGTTTTTATAAATAAGTAAATGTAAGGACTCAAATTGATATTTTAAAGACTTGTCATTCAATTCTTAGCATTTAATAATCTCCCACTTTGTGGAAACCATGAAATAATATGAACAGCTATAAAAGGAAATTTTTTTAGTTCAATAGAATAAGTAAATATGACCCTGTGTTAATTTATCATTTGTAAACAAAATTTAAAAAAACCTCTAAAAATAGAATTGTGCATAACTTAGCAAATTATAAAAAAAACCAGTAGAGAAATTTACATGTTACTTCTATAACACTGCAATATTGATACAGTTTTACGTGAATAGATTTATATAAATATACCAAATATTAATTCTGATTTAAAAACCTGCAAAAAACATGAATTAGAAAAAAGTTTTAAGACATTTGTTAAGTTTACAACAAAAATGTAGATGAAATCAGTTAGCAACAGAATTTGATTTTGAATGCAAGAGATTTAAATAACACACAAGATATATTGCAATACATGCAAAATAAATATAATGAGTTATTTCTACATGTATTAATTGTTTTAATACTTTTTTCTTAAGTTGCAATTACTGTAGCAAGTGTTGAGAGCTCTTTCAGCATATTAAAAAGTTACCTTCAGCAGTTGCTATATTAAGCATCAAACAAAAAAATTAAAACTTTTATAAAAATAACATCACGCAATAAAAAACATGTGTATGGGTATGCGACACTTGGATCACAAGTTATTATTAATGCAAATATGTACTATATTAAAAATTTACATTAAAATTTTTAATAAATACTTTTTTTATATGAAGTGCCTATAACATGTTGATCTACTTCTTTTATATTGTACAATATTAAGGGAATGTACCATCAGAAAAAGTGAAATAATTTTCAGAAATTCAATTTAATTATCCTTAATTTTAAATAAATTTTTCTTATTGAATTACATATAATTTATAAAAATAATAGAAAATGATTTATGTATAAACAATAGATGGTTCCAAAATACAATTTAAACGTAAAAAAGTTTACTTTAAGCCATTGTTCATCTCATATTAAAGTGAGTTAATATGTAAGTTTTTGATTAATAATATTTATCCATTGGTGAAAATGAATTTCATTTTTACAGCACAATGAATTGCAAATTAGATGGAAAAAATACAATAGAATATATATATAAATGAATAGTCGCATAAAATTTCCATTCACAATTAAATTCAAAATTTATCAAACCAAACAAATATTTCTGTACAATTTCAATGATGAATAATATTTATATATATATAAAAACAGCGAATCACAAGATTATTGTGTTGGACATTCCATAAACTTTTCAGGTCATAAAATTAATTGACTATATTTTGGCCATAGTATTCAAAAATAAGAATTTTTCAAACAAGAAAAAATGTACAACCAGACATAACAAATAATTTCCAGTAATTGAGGTGTGTGTGTTTTTTTTAAAATTGGCTTAAGTCACTTTGTTTTAAAGCTAAAAAGTACCCTTTTTTAAAAATGTTTTTTGGAGACAATAACAGCAAAAAGTCAGTTTGACCAGCTATTATTTCACTATTTAAAAAAAATTAAGAATTTAAATCTTTTCAAACTCATAATATGCCCAATGTTTAAAATTTTTTAGTCATTTTAAGTGATTTATGTTTCATAGGTTACTGCGAAAAAGGTTAGTATGGATTTGAAAATCTGTTTCCTTGTTGATTTGTAATAATTATTTTTCTCGCTAAACTTGAAAAAAAAAACAAGATTTTTTAAAAATATAACCAGAAATCTCAAACTAGAATCCATACTAACTTTTATAAAACATACCAATTGAGAGTATCTACAAAAACTTTCAACACTATCTTGAACAGAAAAAATTAATGAAAAAGCTTCTAAGTTACATAAACTATTTTTTAAAACAAAAATTGGCCTTGAAATCAATTTTAATTATGTAACTATAAGAACAGGATATACATAACCAAGCAGAAATAATTTTAGCAATGAAAATTTAAACTATTAAATCCAAATAAACAACTTAGTTACAGTAACACATAGCTAATTATGTACGAGATAAGACAAATAACAAGTACGAGTTCAAAACACTCAGATTTTTTGTCAGATTTTAAAAAATGATTTTATTTCCTACAATAACCGTTTCTTTAAATGATCGATCAACCATTTGAGCAAAATAAGACATTTTAAAAATTATAATGTAAAACTAAAAGAACGAAATAATTGTAGCTACTGTAGTAAACAAACAGTACGTGGTCACGTGACATAGTTTTCACGTGATCGTGACGTCACATGAATTTAGTCCATTGCCTTTGCAAAATAGTCATAGTTCGACGGTGCGAAGTTACTCAGAGAAATGTTTGTTTTGACTACAAATTTCTGACTGCTCAGCCGTTTCGAACAAGAGGCAAACCTATTCACAGATTTTTTTAAAATTAGAAGTAAATGCATATTGTCTTCGTAAGGTGATCGTGGGAAAATGCGCTGATGTATGCGAATGTTTGGTGCACCATTGCTTTAAAAATGACAGACCTCACAGGTTGTAGTGTGAGTCATCTAGAGTGTGTACAGCTGTACATATCTTACTTCGATAAAAAAAAATTCAAAAATGCCTTTGTTTCCTCTGTTTCTCAAAACATTGGTGGTCCCATATCACATTCCCCCCCCCCCAGTGCTTTCTCGCAACGCCAGTTCCATCTCTACCTTCAGTCTTCAAACTGTATTCCATCAAGCATATACAGGGGTTCCACAAGTCAAAATAAAAATTCGAAAAGAAAAAGTAAATATGTTAGCAAAACAAATTCTTGTTCCCCTATGGAGTTTATATAATCACTCGAGTTCTAAGAATCGTGTTTTTCAAAGAAGGTCCCACGAGGAAATTTAAAGCAAATTCGGCACCGGGCAGCCTTTTTTCCAGTAATTTCCTGCAGTTTTTATTATAATATAAAGAAAAAATGTTTTAATATTTTTTATTACATGTACTACCTAGATTATAAGCATTGTGTTGTTGATGTGTGTGTGATCCAAGGTTCCACAAAAAATTATTTCATACTCGCTAGTGTAATGTTTTGCACACCTAACACCTATAAAATACTATTTCTCAGAGGGAAAAAACTAAGCTAGAATGCATAAATCAGAAGGCGTGCCAATGAAGGAGGGGGAACAACTTATTGACATATCAATTGGGATTCAACGTTAAAACTTGCATTTAAATGGGAACATCCAAATTTTAAGCTGCGAGAAATTTACATAATACATAGAAGTTTCACACTCAGTTATAAACATTTAAATGCCATTTGTGAGCAACGTATTTATGTTCTAAGCATTTCTCTCGACGTATGTGGCAACAAAAACAAAATTCAAAAACAAATGAACGTAGAATATGAAATGCGACTGTAGGCAGCTTCAAATGACCTAGATTTTTACATTTGTATAAGAAAAAAAAAACACGCACACATATACCCCTGCCACTAAATATAATACAAAAGTTGAAATGTTATTGCACGAATTAATACTATAAATTCAGCGTTTCTCAAATTGTGGGTCGCACCCTCCGTAGAGGGGCATAAAGACTACGAGGTGGGGCGCGAGTATACAGAAGAGTCTAAAACAAAAGATTTTAGAAAAATATTAATTTACTGAAAGTAAACAAACAAAATACATTCTGACATAATAAAATAAAATACACAATTACACCGATATAATACACTTATAAATGTATCAGTACTACACAATGTATTTTACAATTAATTTAACAATACTAAGTTAAGAACAAGTTTAATAATTACCAGTGACCCAATGGGCTCGTCATGTATAAAATTATACACAAAAATTAATACTTATCTTGGTAATTTGTACGGTTTACAATTAATCCCTTGACTGTCGATTAAAAGTTATGCGATTCACTCCCCAATGCCCCCCCCCCCATTTTCCACGTAGGCGCGCGAATGTGATGTATTGGAGGGAGAGGAAGAAAAGGAATAAATATATAAAAGCAAATACTCTGAAATAAGTATATCCTTTGCAAACACTCTCAAGGTCTTTTTTATTTCATTCCAAAGTCTTTGGAATAATTTTATGCATAGAGGTGCACAGAAAAGATCGTACTTCGGAAAGACGTATCTATACGTTTGGGGCAGTTAACGCTTTGCCTGAGCGAGACGTTTATAAGCGCCAGTGGCACTTAAGAGGTTTAAGACGCATTGTATCTTTAACGTCAAAGTATAGTATTATTGAACTCGATACATTGTTATTGAATGGTGGGAAGGGGGCGATGAAAATTTTGATTAAATATTGGGTCGCAAATGTTGAAAGTTTGAGAAGCACTGAGCCAAGTGGATAAGGTTACAAGAAATTGCTCTTCAACTAGGAGATGGGATATATATATACAGGGTATCCCAAAACTACCGCATAAACTCTGCGCAGCTAAATTCCTCGTTGGGGAGTACATAAAAACTGCCTAAGGAAGCATTCTTGTACGATCCATAATTTACGAGAAAAATACGAAAAACAAAGTATGACGTCACTTTCGGTGCAAGCAAAAACACTTTACTGGGCATATTAACAGTATTTGCATATCTTTCCAGTGAGCGAGTGATTTTGGGGTTTATTGGCGCAAGAGCCGATTTCGGCTATACTGCGCCAAACATTTGTTTTAATATCTGTGGTCTAGACGGGAAGAGAGAAAGAAAGAATGAATTGAATGACAAGAGGGTTGAAAATAGAGAAGGATCACTAGAGTACCCCGGGTTCGTGAAGCCCGTGTTTACCAAAGACAGTAAACCCCGTGGGAAAAGGAAAAGATCACTAGGGCACCTCGGGATTGTGACGCCCGTACTCACCTAAAGGTGAACCCCCTGAGGGGGCATATCTTTCCAGACGGTAATGTTTAAAACGTTCGTTGTGCATGTCCCGTCATGCATGCCCGCGCCGTGGAATGACGTTAAGCCGCCGTTGAACTGGTATTTAAAAGGCTGCAACTTACAGCTACCGGTAGTCTTCGTATGATGGCCATATATTCCGTTCGTGACAACTGCGACATGTACTTGCGACAACTGCGACATGTACTTGCGACCACTGCGACATGCCATCTCAAGGAACTGGTGTATCGAGACATAGTGACAACACTAATGGACTTAGTTGCTCGTCTGCATGCTGCTTGTACTTCAGTGGACCCCACGATGTGTGATGACAGCCATTCCACGGCGTGCTCAAGTCTGCCTCGACATGCACGGTGGGCATTTTGAACATCTACCTTAAATTATTGAACATATCAACAGCAGTATATGCACAAAGTGTTTTTTTCTTGCACCGAAAGTGACGTCATACTTTGTTTTTCGTATTTTTCTCGTAAAATATGGATCGTACAGGAATGTTTCTTTGGGCAGTTTTTATGTACTCCCAACGAGGAATTTAGCTGTGCAGAGTTTATGTGGTCGTTTTGGGACACCCTGTATATATATACTCACTTCCAAAAGTTAAGCACGGATAGGAAAATGCTAATTTCCGGAAGCCAATCAGAATTGAAGAGGATGCAATTCGCTGCAGAGGTAGATGGAAGTATGCAAATATGTTAGGTAACAGCCAAACGTGCTTTCATGTCAAGAAATATGCAAAAAGGGCAGTCTTATAAGAAGCCAGCTTTATCAAGGGTTACAAAAGTTGATTGTAAGTGCTGATAGAAGGTGTTTAAAAAACTTTCGTACAATTTGTTTTCAAGACATACATGTTTCTATGACTTCCAGAAAACGAATGGAACATTCTGAGGGCTGGCGTGTTGTGGGGCGCATTGAAGCAGGACAGTCGATCCCAGATGTTGCTCTTTTCTTCGGCGTTCATCATTCTGTAATTTCACGTTTATGGAAACAATTCCAAACCACACACACAGTTGTCCGAAGGCCCGTAGGCGGTCGCCCAAGGGTTACAACCCCCGCGGAAGATCGATATATTGCTATTGTAGCCAAGCGGAATCGCAGAGCGACCTCCACACGTGTGACATCTACGGTTACAGCGTCCATTGGTAAGGCTATATCTGCAGCTACTGTACGCCGAAGATTACATATGAATGGACTGTATGCCCGTGTACCTCGAATTTGTGTTCCTCTATCCGTCCAATCAAGAGGGGCACAATTAAAGTGGTGCCGGGAATATGGCAATTGGACTGTGTCTGACTGGGGCAATGTCATGTTTACTGATGAGTCAAGATCTGCTCTGGAGCCAGATGACAAGCGTATAAGGATATGGCGTAAACAAGGAACACGCAATCAGCCCCAAAACATCACCGAACATCACGCATTCCGAGGAGGAAGCATTATGGTGTGGGCAGGGATTTCATTAGGATACCGCATCGACCTGCACATCTTTAAACGGGGTTCTGTGACGGCTGTCCGGAGATGAAGTCCTGGAATCCATTGTGAGAGTACGCTGCAGCAGTTGGCCCTACTTCTGTTTTAATGAATGATAACGCACGTCCCCATAGAGCTGACATCGTCGATGACTACCTGGAGAGTGAAGGGAGTGCGCGTATGGTGTGGCCAGCATATTCGTCCGACTTTAATCCCATTGAAAATCTTTAGGATGCTCTCAACCGTGCTGTATTTCACGTTTTCCACCTCCAGCCACTCTTATTGTGCTGGAAACTGCTCTACAAGTAGAATGGCGATTGCTTAATTCTGCGGTGGCTGACCACCTAATTGAAAGCATGGTCCGAAGGTGTAAACTTTGCATACAGATGAGAGGGGGGAATCGCATACCCTATAAATGTCCTTTTTTCCTTTTATGCTGATTATTTTCACTTTATACATAATTATGTCTAAGTCTCCAGTATGACATGATCTGATAACTTACAAAAATTTCAATATTGTTTTCATTTCTACATATAATTATTGATTTTGTTTTATGTATAAATATATATGCTACTTTACTGCCAAATTTTGTGTCAATCAAAGCAGTATTTGTTAATTCTTTTTGCATTTTACATCTTCATGCTTAACTTTTGGGAGTATATATATAAATAAGCGGGTAGATCTACGTACATATTCAACAAAATTAAGCTAATTAAAGTACATTTTATGTACATAGATATGTATATATGCATGTATTTAATAAAAATCAATGGGAAAAAACATTTACCAGAGAACTTAAGGAAATTTAATGCAAAATTTAAAAGTTTTTTGAAAAACAAAACAGTTATCGAGTTTTTGCAAACAATCATATTTTCTTTGTGCATTGTCTCTTATTAAATTGTTCCATTTTGTTAATTTCATTAATGGAATGTGCGTTAAATAACTTTTTCATGATGTTCCTCATTTTGGACGACTTTGGAACAGGAGATTTCATTTTCACTAGCGTCATCTGTATCAATGAGATTTTTGGAGCTTTCAACAAACTCCAAAAGGTCATGATTGGAGTTGTACACACATTATCATGGACTGCAACCAATTTTTACGATGATACTATAGGGCAGTCCAGTAATACAGAAAATTAATGCGAAGCCATCTCTTTCATTTCACACCCCTCTGAATTCTCTGGTTTTCCGTATTCTGTTCCTTCCCAAAAGGAAAATCTTTTCATTTTAAAAGGGGGGGGGGAAATATACATGAAAATACATAGTAGTTTGTCGGGATCGTTGTATTATTTCGTGTTATCCGATATTTCGCTTTAAGCATTTTCTGGTTAAACGAATCGCACTGTAGATCACGTTTAGTTTTTAAAATGTTTTCTTTTATTTTTTTAGTGCTATGTTGTGAATCTTTTGATTCACCTATTGGATTATATGGCACCTTGTTACATTTTGAGAAGTTTTTAAAAAGCACATAAAACCCGCAATTTTTTTAATATAGCACTAAAGTACGTACAACATAAAATAAGATTTAGATCTTCGGTAAACTTCGCTAGCATAAAAATACTATGCGAATATTGAAAAACACTTCAAACTGGCTTTGTAATGAAAATTATTCAATTAAAATGAGCCGCAAGATTTTTTCTCAAATATTTTTTATACGAAACATAATTACAAGAAACTACCTTTAAACGGAAGTATAACATTTTTACTAAAAAGGAAAATGGGCGCTGTTAATGAGCGTTGTAAAACCATAAGCAAAAAAGTCACTTCTTTCCTCTATTTTGTTGTCTCAATAGTAAAGCAATTTTAAATTGAAAACTTAATTTCCTCAAATGCATGTTGAATTTAAACATACTCCTATGTCTTGGGTAATATTAGCCATATTATGTATTTTTGTGTATCAGCTTTCTCAAAAATCAATTTTGAGACGCCTTTGTTAAGTATCAATCCACAGTGCCATTGCCGCTGATAAGAAAGAACAAAAAAACTTTTGTACTGCGATATAGCCAGCTCTGTCACGAACTATGCTATCAAATGAAGGATGCAAGTAAAAAGTAGACATTAATGAACAATGTGTGTGAACCAACACACTGTTCATTAACATTCTGTTTTTCTTAAACTATGCTATGCTACGGTATTGGGAAATCGTGACTTATTGATTTTTCAATAACTATTTAAAATTCAGCACATTTATTTGACGTATTATAAGTTTTATTTTTGAAATTGTACAAAATTTTGCTTGATTGATAGAACTGTATGGGCCCGCCCCTTGTTTTAGCCGCCCTCGTGCGGTGCACGCGCTGCACACCTGCTAGAGTCGACCCTGATTTCAACCCAAGTTCGTTGACGATAAGTAACAGACGATATAACAAGTTAAATATGCATGTGTGCAGCTTGTGATGTGATAATTAAACACTGATGTATCAGTTCGGTTGTCGTCATCATTTGGCTGTGCTTCGAAGCTCAAAAGTGAAGTTGATTCAAATCAAATCCTATTTTTTTAATGGACTTTTTTTTACAAATAAGAACATTATCAGATCTGTTTTTCAAAAAAGTCTTATTAATCTTCAAATTACCGAGTTCTACAATTTTTTTTCTTTTGAGGACTTGTTAACACCAAGACAAAATATACTACACTCAATCAGCAAATAACGCATATAACATGCTTTCTATTCAGTAAGGAAAATTATCCTCGACTCTTATTTTAAAATCTTTCTTTACACAGATGTCTTTTAAAATAAACACTTCAGATGCAAAAATGTGTCACGCGTTTTTACTTTAAGGTACAAAGATCAAAAGCAACTGTAATAACTTTCCATGTGACTACAGATAAAAATCCCATATTTTACAGAAAAGGAAAAAAAATTAGTTTCCTCCAGGTGGACCAATCATTTTTTACTAATATTTTACCAAGGGTTATTTATGCAGGTCAAGTAGATTAATCAAGGTATACTTTCAACAATATAATGAACGATATTGAGTATTGGTAGAAGTTGCCTTAAAATGTTATCCGTATTTCAGAACTTTGGAATACCTTATGGCGTTTTCAATCACATCTATAGATGACGAAGCTACTGTGAGGAACTTATCTTTAGCTGAATTTGAAGATAAGCTATCTGCACACACTCTTAAACAGATTGCTTGAATTAAGAAAACAAACAGTTTACGGAATATCTAATGAACATTTTCTGATATATTTGAATGATGTAAATTAGTTGAAGATGTATCTTAAATGTTGAAACCCTTTTTTTTTGGGGGGGGGGGTGTTACAAAAATGTCTTGCTTTTAATTTTTAATTTCTCTTAGTACAAAGCTTCAGAATTTAAAAAGAAATACAAATATAAATGCCAAGAGTAATGCAATTATTTGAAAAAGTAACATTTCTCTGTACTCCCTTCCCCTAAAAAAACTTACATTTTTCTTATAAACAATTTGTGGACACCAGACATCTCTTTATTTCGCATTCAAGTCGTCCAAGAACTGCCTTAGAAAACTTGAATGTTTACTTTTATTCTTTTCAACTTTATATAAACTTTGAAAAATAAACAGTCCAGAGGTGTTTGCTAAGCGATAAAACTACCAAACTTCAATAGGATAGATTCAAAGTTTGTATACTGATATTATCGCAAAATTTTTTTTAGACAGTGTGCGTCGACTATGGCTTGAATAGAAGAGGTTAGGTGTTGATTTACTTTTTTTTAAAAAAAAAACCTAAAAATTGGAAGCAAAAATGAATTTAACTCGGGGTTTTAGTGCGAAAGACATGGAAGTCCTTACAAACTAAATGTGAATACTATTTAAAGAAAAAGTTCACAAGTTGGGAAGTTTTAATAAAGCGATAGTTGCTGAAATGTTTTCTTCGAATCTAGCGCTAGTTTAGCTCTATCGCAATGGCTGCAAGTAAATAAAATGTAAGCGTGCATTACACACCCGGAGACAACGTTTAAATAACTGCGGTTTCATACATCAGTGAGCTCAAATAATAGGAGAGAGGCATATATTAAATAAACTCATTTCATATGCGCCGACTAGACGTTCTTTATTAAAATGACACTTATGTTTAGTTGAAAGTCTTTTAGACCCAATCATCTAACTCTTTACAGCTTAACAGTAAATTTATTCATAAAATAAGTATTGCACGATTTAAAAACACGCAAAAAGTAGAATTTGAATAATACAGCATTTTCGAAATATTTGAAGGATATTTTGAAATTTAATACTCCAAAATATGAGTAGATACAACTCCTCCTCATAAACACAGACAAAAGATTAAATTTCCAAAATCAATCATATGGACTAAAATTACGTTTTAAAGTACATAATTCATATTCATGACAAATTTTAATTGCTCTAAATTAGATTTTATTTCAGTTTAGTTTTAATACCAAAAAATTTTTTAAAAAGGTATTGCTTCTCTGGTAATTGTCAAAGCTAATCGCAGAAACTGAAAATCTATAAGTAAATGATACTAATATGCGTAACGCAACACGAAATCGAATATATTTGTGTTTTTAATTCAAAATTATCGGTAATTTAGCATACATAAACTGCCACACAAACCTAATTGTATTTTTTAAAGTTGAAATATACTAAAGCTTACAATGGGCTTTTTGTAACAGATCTCGTAATTCTGGATTATCAAGAAGAAAGTGACATTTGATCAGATATTTCATTCACTAAACGTATACTTTCTCACGATATATATTTTGAATCTAAAAAGTGCAACACCTTTTTTCACTTATTGGCCTTAGGTGGAATTGAAATTAGAGCTTATTAATATCACTGCTCTTGTCAATCGATTATAATTAAAGTCCTTAATTGTATTTTGAAAAATTTTAGAATGTTTTTATCATTGCATGGCCATGTATAATAAAGCAGATTATTCCACTTCGCAAGTGTGGAAGGGTATTTTATAATCCCCCCCCCCAAAAAAAAAATTCATTATATTATTTCTTGTTTTTTTTTAATTATAGTTCTATCACGTGAATACTTAAAAAGTTTTCACATGTCTTCCCTTTTAAAAACGTTTGTCAAGCAAACATTTTTTTCGCGGTCTTCTTTTAATGTGACAAAGATTTAAAAATATTTTAGTATAAAGAGGAATAAAAAATAAGAATTTTGCAATCACCGAATAATTTTTGATAAGTTTGATTCAAAGCAAAAGCTACTTCCGAATCATTTTTGTTTATGCGTTACACAAGACACTTAACCCCAAAATAAGTCATAAGAAAGTGATGGAGATTTTTTTTTGAAATTACTCAAACACTTTTTCGAAAGAAAGCTTTTTTGCACAATAAAAAGCCTGATCTAAATTTCGTTTAATCTATTGTATTCATATTTAATCATTGAATCATAAAGTCCAAGATTAATTCGTCTGAAACGTACTTAGTGGAAATGAATTCAAATTAAACAATACAGTTTGTTAGAGATAAATAAGCATTTCTTCTTGAGACATTAGTTTGTTTCCTAAAACTTTCATGGCATGTTTATAAACATTACTAATTCAGTATATTTATTTTAATATTTTTTCAATTATTTTTTACTATGATATTCAATGAAACGTGAAAGTTTTAATACAAAATTCCCGTTAATTTGTTGTAAAAATTTATTCAAGATGGAAAGTTAAATTTCGATTTGAAGTTTCCAATTGGAAAACAATTGTACAACAAAATATTTTAACAATGCTTAAAATTCAACACTTTTCCGCTCACTTAAATTATGTGATTAGAAAATTGAACCTTAGAATTTTTGTTTATAACAAGAAATTCAACATATTTAGTTTAAAATTCGGTTGATTTATCCTGCGATATCATCACATTCGGTCGAAAATAGAACATTTCCTAGAAAAATTATATTATTGATTTTATTCATTTACGACAAACTTAAAAGAATGAAACAAAAACATTCAAGAAAAGAGACTAAATTTCATTTTATCTGTATATTTTCAATGCTATTTAATAACTTAAGAAAAATAAGCGAAACATTAAAGGTTGCGGAGTAATAATTTTTTAAAATTTTTTTTCTTATGTTCTTAAATTCTGCTATAAACAATACCGAAATAAAAACGATAGAACTTATTAGAAATTATTTTATTTTATTCAGAACAATAAGTTTTTTTTTTACTCCAATGTTCGCAAAAGAAACGTAAAGAATTGAATTCATATTCCATTCGATAGAATTTGTTTGAAACTGAAAACAAATGTGCTTGACAAGTTTTAGTGTGACAGCACTGGGAGATGAAATCTGAAAAAAATGTGAAGTTTTGAGAAATTAAATGTGTCAATGATACAAAATATTCGAAATGTAGAGTATTATATATAAGAAAATTATAAATTCTGAGTGAACGGATAAATTATGCGACTTTATATCCTTAACATATACACACTCTGGTAGAGTATGTTTTTGTGCTTAACTTTTCAAAATATCACGCAATTATTGATGAAATTCGTCTCGTATACAAGTGAATTAATTCAACAAATCAAGGGGTGAAAAAACTCGAAGTAATTCACTTATTTCGAAATCTTTCAACTGTGACTCAATTTTTTTTTATAAAACGGAGGGAAAACTCCCCCATTTCATTCAATACCCATTTTTTTTAAAAATTCACATTGCACAGCACGGCAAGAGAAAATTGCATTAAAATACAAAAGAAAATGCAGACAATATTGTTTTATATTCTTTCAGAAAGCTAAGAGGTCATAAAAATGGGTAATTACAGGTCATTAGACATGCCTCAAGTCATTTGATGAATGTCTGGTGCCATCAATGCTAAAAAGCGTAGTTTAAGAATATGAACGATGAAACCATGACAAAAAGATATAAAACCACGTTTTACCTTTTACAAATGAATAACAGAATATAATGAGATTTAAAAGAAAGCTCTTAAATACTACAGTTGTTTTAAATTTATGTCCTAATGAGAACTAAATTCAGCATAAAAAATATCCATCATTAAATTTTTACATGGAAAATGCTGCGTGAGTTTTTTTTGATACATCATTTCCAAACTTACAACTCACATTAATAAAGCAAAGATTGAAAAAACCGAAATAAAACTTAAATTTAGGATCTCGATATTTTGGAAGAAAAATGATAGGTTAATAAATTAAGAAAGTAATCAAAATGATTTATGAACACTATCAAAAAGATTATCCCTGTTAGAATAAAATAAAAATCAAATTTCTGAAATTATGAGTTAATTTCTGTTCTGAGGATAGATATTACTTTCTCCAAAATTAATAGTTATGCAAAGTTCAATAACAATAAATGAACTTTTCTAATTAACTAATGAACGTTTAATTAATCTTAAAATTATCATCAAGAAATTAAAAGAAATATCCATCGTATCATAGAAATTCATTCTGAAAATTTTTACTTCTATACTATTTGCTAGACTAAAAGCAAACTTTAACACCCAATTTTACCAACAGTTAAATGCGGGAATATTTATGCATACAAATGACTTATCAGTCTATTTTTATGATTAGTCTTTCACATGTAATAGTGGCATTAAATTGATGCTTTTGAAATACAATTAAAAATTAATAGGAATTTCAAATGACAAAAAAAAAAAAAATAATAATAATAATAATAATTAACAGTTGGTGACAAACAGTTACATATTTATTTTATAGTATATTTTTTGTTGCAATAATTAGAACCATATATTACTAAAACAAAGTTGTTATCTAGTGAAACATTTATAACAATAAAAATAGAAACCCCTGAAATGCACGCCATCCAAGGTTACAATTCTAATGAATAAAATGAACATTTCTGAAACTTAACTACGCAATCATTTCAATTCATTTCAATTTCATATACGAATTTATTTCAAATTTCACATTTTATCAGTAAAATATTTTTGTATAAAAAAAACTAAGGTACTCTAAAAAAGCGCCTAAAGTAATCTTCTAACGTATACATCTTGAGTCTGATTCGAAAACCAAATAGAAGTATAATTATTCACGACGAACCAAGATTTAAGATATTTTAAGGGCTAGGTTAGGAGAAATGGGTCACTTCAATTTGAATTTCGACAGATGTGTCACAGCCAATGGAACCCAAACGCAATTCTACTGCACTATTCAATAGTTAAGACCAACCAAAAGATGACATGTAAACAAAGTATCACAACAATCTGTGAGCCATTGAAGTAAAAGAGAAATAACATTTAAGACAAAGTTATACATATCTCAATGTTAAAGTTCATTCTGTTGCCTTGGAAACATAGTTTCGCATCACTGAAATAAAATCCTAGTGAAATCAACCGCGATACATGTTTACGTGTCTACAAAAAATATCTAACTTAAATTCAGACACTTAAGGTAATGCTTTTTTTCAAATCTGCATTTATACAACGTCAAATTCCTTAACAAATATGGGATTGTTCAGTCATAAGTATCAACGATATAATTTACTTATACTTCAGTGCAAGTGTTCGATGTGTGATAAAACTGAACAAAAGTGTTTTGATAATGATAATTTTAAAGTATACATTTTAGGGATTTATGTTCTTAATTCGAATTCTTTAATTTTATAAGCGATATAATAATCATCCTTTAACAGTGTGTTTAATGAATGGGCAATCCAAAAACTAAACTGCAAAATAATTGAAGTCACTGACACGATATTGCAAAAAGTGCACAAGAATAAAAATCCTCTCTTAAGATTCAGCGCAAGTGCAGACTATTCCAGGAGTATCATTGCAAGCTATTTGTTGCGTCTACGCGTGCCTGCTTCAGAGAACAGTCTATTCGTGCATCACACAGTTTACTTCCTCCAGAAAAATGATTTTTTTTGCTCAACTCGTGTATCGTTCAAGGCTGTTTTTAGCGTCAAAAAATGAACTCGAGCAAGTTTGGAAATTACTTTCGAGGTGAAAAACATCAAAAGGTCAAAAGTATCAAATCATATTTAGAAATTCCCATCCTTATGGAGTACAAAATTTTCAATTTTTGGAAATGCAATTTATCAGAAGTATCTAAGAATTTTATTCTTTCAAAAAAAAAAACACCCTATTAAAATATAAATTAAGGAAAGCAATTGTGAGAAAACTTCTAAGGCAAAGGCTCATGGACATATATACCTGTCATTTCCTAGTCTAATAGAAAGGTGAATCACTTCAAGGTGAATCAGTCACTAAATAGATCTGTTAAATGTGTTTAAATAGTATCAGCACCCGCCTTCACCCGAAGCAAAGAGATAAAGAAAACCGCCATTTAGGATGATATTACACTTCACGTGTATCTAGAACCCGTGATTGATTTTACTTATCAGTATTCAAAGGGAAAAACACCGCAGCATGATAATTCTTTCCTATTAAAAGACACGTTCTAAATAAAATTTCGTAATAGTAAATATTGAATCAAACAGGCCTAACAGTTTATTAAATTCCTGAAAGTATAACAGAAAATCATCATCGATGGAATAAAGAAAAATTAATGCAAATGAGCTTCAAGTTTCTTAAACCTCTATTGGTAAATATCCGATATTTAAAAAATTGACACGAAATCTTACAAAAAGAAAAGATTGCCCAATGATTCCAAACAAGTTTTTACCTTATCGTTTAAAATGTGTACTGAAAAAAACAAATATATTTTATTCCCAATCTAAGTAACTTTGCAATACCGTTAAATTGAAATCTATGAAATTCTTGAGCATTATCAAGAGCGTATATAGACAGACAAATCAAAAGTTTTAGTACCTAATTCTTTTAAATGGATGATTTATTAAATTTTTGTTAATATATTGCACCGAAAGCAGTAAAAGTGATCAATTTATAATTTACAATTTTTGTATTGATCCAAGGACTTTGTAATAAATTCTTCTGATACATTTTTACAGGCTGCCTTGGACTAGGTTTAGTCTCCTTAATATAAAATTCCAGAGAAGTTCAGATAATTCTACTATGAAAATTAATTTAAAAATATTCTTTGAAAGTTAAGAATTCAACGTTTATCTTGCTATTTCCAAGTACAACTGACGCAAAGCCAATTTATACACAGAACTGGTTCTAGAATCAAATTAGCTACATCCGCCGTTTGTTTTGGAATCCGACTAAAGCGCCAACTGACATTTGTTATTGGAACAATCCATAGGATTTTGAGAAATGAGTGAAAAATGATTCCAAATCGCACAATGTAGCAGCATTCTAAAAAGATTCACTGTAATATTCAAATACGCCTTCATTCAAAAATGAGAATGTTTAGGTAGTAAATAGGTCTTGGAATGATCCTCAGTTTCAACAAATCTAACCACATATAATGGTCATTTCTCATAAATTCTTCAACATTAATAAAAACTGAAATTCGTTACAATGACCAAATAAAATTACTAGCTCATTTTGTCCACCCACCTCATTTGTCCTTTTAACTGATTGTAACAAGAGTTATCAGACTTATATAGTAAATTTTTAATGTCGTTGAACTCGTGACATTGCCACGAAAAACATTCAATATTATTTAAAATGAAGAAAGTTATCGATAAGAATGTTAAATCTCTGGTACTACTTCCGAGTAATTTATAATTCCATTTACAGTTTTCGCAAAAACTCAAGCGTTTGTTCTGTGATCTGTGTTTCTGTGCTATGCAAAAAAAGTAACTCATCGTGAATTCAGAATTGGAAGAGTTTAAAAAAGATAAACTAAAATGTAAAACAATTCTTGGTTAAAAATAATTGAACTGCACACTTTGAGTACTTTCTAATCTTGCAATGAATTATTCAATTATCTTCAAGTAGAATATGCTTCTTTACAGGATTCCTTAAATTTCTCCATGATAAATCAGGATTACTGGAGATTTGCACGAGATTTCAACACAAGCAGATTTGGAACAACGAATTTTTATATAGTTATCCATCTTTTCTCTCGTTGGTTTATACCTAAAATTACTGTAATGCTATGCATATAGTTAGTTCAATGATGATTTTATTACATGAGCATTAAATATTTATTGCATTCATATTTTATTAATAAAACTAATTGTTCTCATGGCCAATTGGTCTGATATTTTGAAGTGCTGACACGAATTCTTGTTTTAGTAGCGCTCGAAAATAAGCACGATCTCTTAATTTGAATAATTTGAGCATAATTGAATTGATGAAATAAAATAGAACGCTTTATTTTAACAATTAAAAAAGCCAATAATTATTCATAACAAAAACTAGTTTTATGTTAATTTTTGAAGCTAAGGACTAGTTTTACTAGGCAGGCATTTGATAACTTTCTTTGTAATACGCGCCAGATATTCCAAAACGAGTTCTCAGTATAAAACTCGAGTCGTCCAGGATCGAGCATTTCCTTTTACCCTTGACCACTTTACGATTGTTTTCAGATCACGTGGAACGAAAAAAAACATGAATGAAGGACATGAAGGGAAAACTGGAAGCATACATAAAAAGATAACTCATAGCATTTGAAATCGGATTTATATCTGAGTCAGTCAAGTGTCTGAATCATTGCGTGTGGCGATGCTTGAGTCAAACATCACACCATTGCTTAACACATTTTGTGTTGAAGGAAAATATACTTAAGTGGGGAAAAAAGCATGAAAAATATTGCTTTTTGTGAAAAAATTAAGAAACCGAAAAAAAATGCATTGTTGAAGTGGAGAACACGCGAGTAGATTTTTTTTTATATAAAAAGACCACAATAAGATTGCATTTATCTAGAGTTTAAATTTTCAGCTGGCAATCGATACAAGGTCGATATACCAAGGGCCGGCAACCTATGGTACGCGTGTCAGATGTGGCACGCTACCTCTCTCTCAGCAAAATTATAAGATGAAGCTAAATCGCTCTGTCTAACCTTTCAACGCCTTGTACATTTTTTAACACGCTTTTATAAGTTTCACTTGTATGTAACGGAATTTTTGAGCTCGATTTTCATCCACTTAATTAGGTCGGATTAATTCGAAACTTTGCACACTTGTCAAGGACCGATGACAATACAATTATTTCACAATTTTGTTCCATTGCCCTGATCAAGACATCAGGAAAAATGATTTTCTGATTTGGCGACTAATTCATTATACCATTTCCAGATTCGGCAATTAAAAGATTAAGTTACAACCCTATAAAAGCGAAAACCTTTGCGTAGGCAATTTCTTACCATAAAATAATCAACTGTCTAGTTTTTCTGAAAATGGAAATAAAAAAAAAAAAAAAAAGACTCGTGCATGTGAAAAAAATATTTATGTTCTAACCCAGCGTTTCTCAAACTGGGGGGACATAACCCTACATGGGGGCGCGAACATATCGAAAAGTCCAAAACAAAAGATGTAAAATAATTATTGAATTTACCGAAAGAAAGCGAAACAAAATACATTCCGACATGATAAAAATACCATACATATTCACACTGATATAAGATACTTAGAAATGTATCAGTGCGGCAAAAAGTATTTAATAATTGATTTATTAATACTAAATTAAAAGCAAGTTTAGTAATTACTAGTGACTTCCATGGACGTGTCTTATACAAAATATAATACATATATTGATAATATGTGCAGTTTATAATATTAAAGTCGCATTGTAGCTTTAGCGTCGAAGTACATAAATATTGCATTCAATACATTGTTGTTTTATGAGCATGTCGCGATAAAAATTATGATTGAAAATTGGGTCGCAAGTATGGAAGGTTTAAGAAGCACTGTTCTAACCACTAAACTCGGACATAAAATCTGTTTTCCAAAATTCTCTTGTCGGATCTGTGGAACGAAACATTCATTGCTTCATTTTACCAAAACAGTTCAGAATTGATTCAGAGGTCTAACCGGATTAAATAATTTCTCACAAACTCTTCGATTCAAAAAGTTTACTTTGGTGTTTAATAAAGATACAAATTTCAGGTAGAATATATATATATATATATATTTATTGAGCTCTTTTTGGTAAGAAATATTTCAAACTTAGCTCTTCCAGATTTCCTTCAATTGGTAAATCCTACATTTTGCAAACCAGGCCGTATCGACGCACTGATAGGATGCCGATGGGTATTCCAGATTCAAAAGAAAGGCGTATTTAAGATTAATTCATCAATGAATAAATGAAAGTTTAAAAACATAAAATGCATGCTTTTATTGCATATCGAACTAAAAAATGAATAAATTACAGTTTAAAAAAACTAAAAAACATGCTTTATGTTTAATCGAACTAAAAAGTAAAAAAATTCTTAGTATAAGAATAAAATGATTAACAAGAAAACTGATGTCATTGTGGTAAAAGCGTGGGGTGCTTTGTACTAGCCGATTTCACCAGCCGATTGACAGGAGCGGGCTCACTCCTGCCACCCGTCTACAGCGAAGCGTGGGCCAAAGGGAACGCAAAGGTATCCCCAGGACACCATTTTCCTCCTTACGGGACGCCGCACTCGGCAAACATGCGGGTTGACAAACCAACGGTGTTAGTCGAAAACGAATAAATCAACAAAAGCAAAATATTTAAAAAAATTGAAGAAAAAAGACTAAATTAACGCAATACAAAATGTAAACAAAAATATGTTATTAATGGATAAGTAATAAAATTAAATATATAACACATTTACACATACAAGTAAATTTAATTTTTTTAAGCTGTGATCTAGACGTGAAAAGAAGTAAAGGAAAAATTGAATGACAAGACGGAGGGTCGAAAATAGAGAAGGATCACTAGGGTACCCCGGGTTTGTGAATCCAGTGTTTACCAAAGACAGTAAACCCCTTGGGTAAAGGAAAAGATCACTAGGGTACCTCGGGATTGTGACACCCGTACTCACCTAAAGAAGGTGAGCCCCCTGAGGGGGAGGTTTTTCTGGGTGCTACTTTTTTTGATGGACGATAATGCACGGCCACACAGAACTCACATTGAAGATGAATTTCATGAAGGAGCGGATACTCGCCGTATGGATTGACCCGAGGTGTCTGGATCTCAATTCTATTGAATATGCTTGGGGTGATCTAGGAAAGGCCATTTATCAGCGTGACTTCCTTCCCAGGACCCTTCCCTTCAGGAATTAAAAGTGTCCTGCTTTTGGAAAAATGGGCTTTGTTGCCACAAATACTTATTGACATCATCATAAACAGTATGGCAGCACGTTGTGAGGCTTGTATAGTAGTCACACTCCATATTAAATAGGTTTTTTCCGAGGTAAATGCTGTATCTCCGATTCATGATCTCACACTTTTGACATGACTTTAATCTTAATTCACAATTAAAATCTTTTCCATATTGTTATATTGCTATATTCTTTCTAACATTGTAATATGTCTGTGCCAAATTTCGTGGTAATACAGTAAGTAGTTCTCATCAGTTTTGGCAGATTTTATGTTTGTGACCTTAATTTTGGACACCAGTGTATTTATTAAACGAACCACTATTATTCAAGTTTGTTATTCAGTTAAGTTGTTATAACCTTGTCTTCTTTCTGATTTAAAGAAAAAATTGACTAGTCACCTAAGCCTGAAAACATATGAATATGCTCTTTTCAATTGAAAGTCGACATTTTAAAATTGGGGACACATAGCAACAAAAGGTTATCATTCCTATTTATATTTCTAGTCAAAAGAGAGAGAGAATATTGTATAATATGCAAGTTTGAATTATGGGGGGGGGGGGTATAAACTATTCCTAATAAGAGTTTTCGGAAAGGAGGATTAAGGAGCGCTCAATATTGAATATATTACAGAAGTATGCATAGAAAATATTCATTTAGTTTTTATAACCAATGATGTATACTCGTGTTGGATATCAATGAAATTTGAGACTGATTTAGGGCGCATAGGCAATTAAGTTAACATGCAAAACACATACCTACATATTTGGAATATAATTTCATTTCGATGCAAATAAAGAGCTACGCAATAATCTATTAATTTCAATTGGAATATCATTTTTGAGCAGTATGTCATTTTGTTGCCAACAGCTCAATACTTCACACGAAGAAAATACATAGAAAATCAATGCTTCTCGATTTTATCATTACACCAACTTGAAAGCATTGAAACACGAAACCATTTTAAATGTGAAACTGGATATTTTTTTCGGAAAAAGGGACTTTGTTTTATAATCTATGGTTAATTGACTCAATCACCGGCACTTAAAGAACAAGGGAGGGGAACCTTTTCATGCCAGAATTCACTACATTAATCTATTTGAAATATAGTAAGACAATTCAAGATGCTCATGTTAAAAAGAATTTTGTTTTTAATAGCTTATACTAGTAAGAAATTTATAAATTAAGAAAACATTTCTTAATTCCAAATAGATGGAGAAAAAAAGATAGATTCCAGTCAAACAAAAAGTTATTAAACATGTGTTCGTATTATAACGATGTCAATAGAACAGAAAATGACTCAAGAGACATCCCATCTAATTAATTTCCCCGAATAGTGATTCTATATATTAAAAATACTAATTATACGCGAGGAAATCGTTTGGTATAATTTATAACATCCATCCAAATTTCGTATTCCTTACTGTAAGAATAATACAATGGAAACGGGAGACAGTTCTTATGTCATATAAAGAGGACTGAATTCCCTCTTTAGTGAGGACTTTGAATATCAATTGTCATGGATAGAATTATCAGTATTCTTGCATTACCGGCTATCAAGATTAATCTTAACCACTGAGGTACTGTAATACACCAGTCCCGTCGATTGGAGTCAAGAAGACACAGTATTTTCAGCTTCAAGCTATGCCACTGTAGAACTGAATCGACTGATTGGCTGGTTACCATTCCATTGTTCTGAGAACTGTAATATCACGACCTCGAGTGGATAAAGATCACACCAAAGTAACGTTAAGGCTAACGGTGACTGACCCCGTAATTATGCGGTCAAGTGACGAGGATGACATCTTACTGGCAACCCACTCTCCAAACTTCCACACCAACATGAGAACTTGAAGCCAACGTGCATTAGTTCCTCGACACGACGAGTCTTCAGCGGTAATTGGACTTGAAATTACGACTCGCCGGTCACGAGTTCACCGCGGCCACCTATCACGTTCCCAGGACGCAAGGTAAACATTATTATCGAAAATATTCCATGTTCACTTTGCATGTTAGAGTCGGACTAACTTTTCATATTTTAGAATTTTCCCATCTTATTTCATTTTATACATATAAAAGACAATTTTAAATTGACCACACTTTAAGGTAAATAAAATAGTTTATATCAAAACCAACAAGGGGATAAAAGTACAGAGAAAACGTACAATGCAAATTAAAAAGCAAAGCGAAATTACTTCATCTAAAAACTAGAGTAAAAGCGCCATTGCATATTGGGGTTTCAACAATTGCAATAAAACACAAGAGTTCTTTAGAAAAGTCGAAAGAGTTTCAAGAACAAAATGACTTACCCAACTTAGAAAACACGAGATCGGCTAAGCGTACCGAAAATACATTGAAACATCAGGAAGAGTTTCGCTTCGTTGACATACTGATCCATACTCAATAGCTTCTCGAGAAGATTTAAGCACCGAGTCCGTCCAATGAATATTACAGGTGAATCACCGAGAACTTATTCTACGTATGTTGTTATAAAAACCGGAAGAATCACGTGGAAATTGATACGTAGACGCTTTAAAAGGGACCTGGAAGAGTGAAAAAGGTCAGTAACTGTGTTTGAAATTCATATCTCCTTTTAAGTCAAGCAGAGACTTTCCTCAATCTTAAGATTGAAAGTTTATCCTACGACAATATTTCGTATCTTCATTTCTATCGCGCCCATTACATATAGAAAAGCTGTGCATGAAGGGAAAAAATCCTTAAGACATTAGAAAATTCAGAAGTATTAAAGCAACATAATGGTATATTTTACATCAATTTTTAAGACATTTCACACTAAACTCACGTCAGATTTTGATGTCTGAATTTAGCTTAATGGATATACATACATAAATCATTTTATTTCCAGCATTTTCACAAAATTCGATGTTCCCTGAATAAATTAGCATAAAAAGAGATAGATCTTATTATTAACATCCATCTGACATTAACTTAAAAACATTATTTGTTCGACAAAACGGCAAGGTTGATTTTTTTGAGGCAAAGGCAATTTTAGAAAATATATCCAAATTTCAAAACACGTTATCTTTATAAGTAGTGTAATGAACTCGGAAATCTAAGAGAGAGAAATGGTTTTGATTCTCTAGTCATTTTAATTCATGGTCAAGGGACGAGGACGAAACTTGAGCTGGCACCCTCTTACCCTAACTTCCCCACCACATCCACGGGAGGATGTTTGAGCCTAGACAGATTTAACGTGCAGCGGCTCCTATACCGAGGGTGTTTTGCGGCACTAGGCTCCACCTCATGACACGCCAGCCACGAGTCCGTGAATCCGAGTCCTACCGCAGCCACTGAATTTGGCGTGGAGTGGAAGTCAGAGGAATGACTGCCAGTTCAGATGTCATTTACATCATTCGAGCTGGATTCAAAATGAATGTTGCTGTTAATACGGCGATAATAATCGATTTTAATATACGATGAGTCATTTGAAAATAAACACTGCAGAGGTAAAGAGACTACAAAAGAAACGCAAATTGTTAAAAAATGAAATTATCTGTTGACAAATCTAAAATGATTTGGGAGATGTAGAATGATTTATCATATATCCGAGTTTCTATGTTGAATGACCCTACTCATAGAAGTAGAATTTTTATATTACAAATGAAAAAGAAATACGAGACAAATGAACATTTCTCAAATCTTTTCCATTTTTTTGACAAGTGAATCGATTCATTTGTTCCGCATTCAATCTTAAGCTCGAAAACATCGGGATTTCAAAACGGGAGTTTTGTTATCATTGAAGCTTTTTACATTTGCGTTCGAAAATGAAACAGAACCGATTTCGAGTTGAAAACGAACGTTTCTAATATTTATGGAGACAAATTGTTAAGTTGAGCTTTCGTTACGCTTCAACTGATTTCAAATTGAAAACATTCCCATAGCGTCCTGATAGCGCTGTTGAATTTTCAACACATAACGTCTTTCACTGGGCCTATTCTATACAAATTAGTCTTCCAAAACCCAGGATTAGCAAACGTTCTGTGACAAGATCCATCAAAATTATAAAGAGTATCCCATGGGATCATAATCATTGGATTTTAGGAAAATTTCCTCCAATTTATAAAAATTTTATTAGAAATATTTCCAAAAGTCTGAAGGAAACCCTAAGCCTTAGTTGGTGCACAAGTCAAGTATAATCATTATAAATATATCAACAGATATTTTAAATGTGAGACTAATAATTAATAATCAAAACATGAGCTTTAAGCTTAGTTCAGAGCTCCATGAAAACACTTTGGATGTAGTCATTATTAATTAAAAAGAAACGAGCCTTACAGTAGTCGCATGTGATGTGTAACATCTGACATGTTATCCTGGTTAATACTCAATAGTGACTTTAATCCTGAAAAAAATGAATCGGGTATGATTGGAAATAATTTTCTATCGAATAATTATATCTTTAATGTGAAAAGTTTATTTAATTAACACAAGGAGCAATGCAATTTTTTATCAAAAATATTTATTCTTGTTCAATTTGGGGAAAAGTGGAGACAATAGATTTATGAAAACTAAAATATGACACATATACCTGGGATTTCAAAGTATTTAAAAATCGTTGAAAAACAGCGTCAATAACAATACCACTGTTAGTTGTCGAAACATTTTGATTTGTGTTCATTTCGAGCTTGAGTTCATCTTTCAGAAAAACTATGAGCGGCTCAGCTTCTGGCAAACTGAAGTTAACGTTAATATCATCACCCAAAATTATGGGAAGCGAGTGATAGTCTTTTTTTTTAAGAGCAGAACAACCTTCGGTATACGGTAAAAGTACAAAATGAAGGAAATCCTTAATTATGAATTTCTTTTCGTGTTATTAAATCGATATTCTACACTAATTAACTTCAAGCCTTTCTCTTTTAGATCCATTAATTTAAAAAATAAAATTCCAAAACTTTTTTTTAAAGAATTTTTAAAAAGTAGTCCCCATTTTTACTTCACATTGAATAACTTCGTCATTTATGAAGGTAATCTCACAAAACCTTTTTTCCGTGTGTAAAGCAATATTATCCGTAACATATACGAAGATTGAAAAAATTACTTCAAAATAACGGATTTTAAAAAACATTGTGATTTTCGTAAACTGCTGTTTTTCTGAGAAATAACTTAAACAGTTGTAATTTGTAATTTTTTATTTCAAAGTACGTTATTTTTGCAAATAATTTGTGAAGTTTGAGAGCAGAAACTTAAAAATTATGCCCTAAAAATGAAGGTAATGATTTTTAAAATAATTAATAATACGCGATTTTACATTTAGCCAAACATTGGCGTCGAAAATTAGCTTTGCGCCAAAGACTTTTGAAATGTTTCGCCGTCGACCGCATCTAACTCAAGGGTTGAACTAAAAAAATTCTGCCTTAAACAGGGGGAAATCAGTATCTTTGGCGAGTAAAAAAAAATGAGAGTGAAAAAGTTATTTTTTCGACAATTTTTCTTTATATAATTTTCAAAAATAAAAAAACAATATATGTCAGATTAAGATGATAAAATGCATTCAATGCATTTCTGAGATTCATTTAAAATATTTATCAGTATCGAAATTTTTGTTCTCTTTCATAAAACTTATAGTTTACTTTAAAATAATGACTAATGTATATTTCTTTTTTTTGACATATAATTTCAAAATAAAATCGAAGAATTTGCCCATTTCGAAACTTTTTTTTGCATAACTTCCTTAGAAAAAAAAAGCTATGTTCATATTATATATTCTTTATTATTAATTGCTTTTTATTAAAATATCAAAAACCAATAAATTTTTTGCAACACATTTAAATGTAATCTTCAATCGAAATCTTTCAATCGTGATGCGAATATCCTGTGGATTCCCTCCAATTAAAAATTAATTTCAATTTGAACCTCCCATTCATTATTGTTGCCTATTTTCACTTTTCGCTCTACGGGTCTGGGTGGCTCAATTGGACAGCGCGTCGCTTCGCTACACCGTAGAGCGGATCGTGTCGCTGCGAGTTCGAATCCGGGCTCTCTTTTTTCATTTCTGCTAATTTTTCCCACGTAAATTAATTTTACTGACAAATACTTATTTTAACATGATCCTTTGTTCTTTTAATGTACTTTTAATTTTTTTTTTTGCCTTCAAAAAGTTTTTTTTCTGATTTTTAATTTTTTGTGTGGAAATAGTCAGTTAAATAGGCATAAATTCCTTAGAAAAAAAAAGCTATGTTCATATTATATATTCTTTATTATTAATTGCTTTTTATTGAAATATCAAAAATCAATAACTTTTTTGCAATACATTTAAATGTAATCGTGAATCGAAATTTTTCAATCGTTATGTGAATATCCTGTGGATCCCTTCAACTAAAAGTTAATTTCAATTTGAACCTCTCCCAAGATTTTTTTTTTGATTTTTTTGCGCATGAGCGGTAGACGAAGGTCAATCTTAAAGTTTCAGTTTTGAAATGAGGCAGATATTTGTTCTCAGTGACGTAAGAAAGAGGGATTTCCCCCTTTTCATTCATCTAAGACGGTGATTTCCCTTGAGAAATACAGTTGAAAGTTGTGGGGGGGGGCATTCGCGCATGCGCTTAAAGACAAATTGTTTCAACCAATTGCCCGTCTATAAACCCTGGCTGCTCTGTCAGGGATCCTGGGTATAAGCAATTTTTGCTGGCACCCCCGCCATAACTAATTTTCGTTTCGTTTCTTACCGCCATTTCTCAAATTTTAGGATTTCTCTGGTCAAAGAAAAAAAAGTACTCTCTTTTAAAGTTTTAATTAATATTTTTAATTTGTTTGATTAAAATTCTGCCTTAAACAGGGGGAAATCAGTAACTTTGGCGAGTAAAAAAAAAAAATGCGAGTGAAAAAGTTATTTTTTCGTCAATTTTTCTTTATATAATTTTCAAAATTAAATAACTATTTATGTCAGATTAAGATGATAAAATGCATTCAATGCATTTCTGAGATTCATCATCCGTAATCTATACGAAGACTGAAAAAATTGCTTAAAAATTACGGATTTTAAAAAATTTGTGATTTTCGCATGCGCGAGAATCATTTTTTTTTTTTAGCTCTGTTTAACACTCAATGGCCAAGGTCAAAGTGCTCTTCTTCAGTAATGAAAAAAAAGGGAATTCCCCTTTCTCCATGAGCTCTCTCATGGCTAAAGCTATTTGCTATCCATAAAAGTGTTTAATTCATTACAGATAAACGTTTTAAAGTGTTCTAGCTTTTATTTTTTTTTATGACAGTTTTCCTCATTCTTAAAGAAAGACTTTTTTTAAGAAAAGTGGATTAAAAAATACTGTAAAAAAATATAATTCTGAAACATATTTTAGTCTCACACACAGTATTTTCTTTTTGAATGATTTTGTGCAGTGAATGTAAATAAATTTCCTGGCTTTTTCATTCTTATATATTTTTAATCTAACATTCAAAAACAACGAAATGAAAAAATGAATAGTCCTTTCGATAATTAACGGTGAGAATTTTTGTGTATTTATTTTTTTAGAAAATGGATTTAAAATAATATATATTTTACGAAACTAAAGCAATATTTTTTCCGTTATTCATTACTAGATTAATTATGTAATGACAACACTGTATAATCTGTTTTTTTCTGGATAAAACGATAGATTATAGTTTTCTGGACTATACTTTAGCTACCAGTATATAACGATTCATTGGCAAATGAAAATACCACACATACACACAAACCCTTTGTATTATTTTAAGCTCTAAGAAAATAATTATTGTTAAAATAATGAATATGCTTGGTTTTTCGTAATATATTATATCAGAACGTTTTCTTTGTTGCTTTAAATCTACATTTTTTTAAGTAAAAAATAATTGTTTTCTGTAAATCATTAATCGAAATTTTTCAATCGTTACGTGTAAGGATTTCTTATAACTATGATAAGTAAACCATCTGAACTAAAAAGATTCATACTTTGCTCTTTTAATATCAGTGATTGAATAAATTAAATACCAAACATCATTTATTTGTCACGATTCGGATTTTTTTTTTTTCAAAATAATAATACTTTGCCTATTTTATGATTTCTTCTAAAATGAATAAATATCGATGCATTTAAATGAAAATGATTTTTAAAAAAGTCATTGAATATTTAGAATCAATGATTAAAAAAATAAAATGCCCAAAACTATATTTCTTTAAAGAATTTTATTGGAAAAAAACTTTTTTTTTTTTACAAAACAATGATGTTTTGCATATTTTATGATTTTTTCTCATATGATCAATATCGTTGCGTTTAAATAAAAATGATTTTTAAAACTTTCAGAATCAGTGATTTAAAAAATAAAAAGCCAAAAACTTATTTGAACGAATTTTAATAAAACACTCAAAATACTTAAATCAATCATTTAATAAATTCTTCATTCGTAAAGATATAATTGCATGAAACTATTTCTCCGTGTGTCGAATATTTCAAAAAATCCTCACAATTTTACTTCAAGATTTAAAATAGTGAAATTTTGTAATTTTGAAAAAAGACAGAGAAGTAGAAATTTTTAACATACTATTTTTAAAAAAGCTACATTTTCGTTTCCGGGGCCTAAAAAATTGCAACGAAAGAATTGAAATGTGAGTGAGGGATTTTTAAAGTCGCACTGTTCACCTACTCCAGAGTTTTTTGGCGACGGACTTCGAAATTTTCAACCACGGTCAAGTAACGAGGACGACCCCTGAGCTTTCACCCAATTCTCCTAATTACCACACCACGCCAAACAAGAACAAATTTCGAAAAAGGGAGTTTTTATGTCATAGTTAAAGAAATCACTCACACCGCGCGCATACACACACACACACATAAGTGCCATCGTCCTGAAAGAAACAGGAAATTCCCATGGGGATAAAGTTATTCCCTCGGTAAAAGCCCGTGAAACGCTGGGCTAAGCGGAGAGGAAAGAATCAAAGTAATTTCGAAAAATAAAATTGGAAGTGCTGATTTTGTGAAGAGAAGGGAAAATGTTATACGAGAAAGCCATGATACGCACTCACGGACCATGCACTCACATCGTACGCGTCACACGCACACAAAAGTGCTGGCGTCAGAAAGAAAGGAGGAAATTAACATGTGGATTAAGTTATACCCTCGGTAATAGCCCGTGCAACGCCGGGCCATGAAAGCTAGTTTTAGCTTAAGAATCGCAAGTTTATTCTGGATGAAGTCTAATAAGACTTGCGGAAGGCTGGTGGCTTAATTGCTACTACATTTGGACCTCGAGACGAGGGTAGCGAAGAGACACCACCAAGCGCGCTAAATGGTCATATCAAATAGCGCCGGCTCCTTCGGCTTGATGTCTACTAGAGTTGGACCTCGTGCGAGGGTAGCGATGAGACCACCAAGCGTGCTGGTTGGTCAAATCAAACAGCTAGAAGAAACTTATTAAAAATGACTTGTTTTTCTTCAAGGGATTTATTGATCTAAATTCTTTTATTTAACCGCATTTAAAATTTTCCTTACAAAACAACCAAGTTTACGTGGTTACAAAATAAACCAAAGAAAGAGGAGCCTCTCCCCCCCCCCCAAATTTTTATATAACACACCCTACCTGAATTTTGGCAGATCAAAAAGAGCAGCATATATGGATTACTGTGTAGGTAATTCGAAAACAGAAATTCACTTCTATTGATGAAGCTTTGTTTTGAAAGCACCCTAAAAGCAAATGCATTTTTCACACACAGATAAAGTATACTTAAAAATTTATATACAATCTTAAGACAATGAAAACATTTTTATCAAAGCTTTCAAACGCTTATCACGAGTTTCAGGGTAATAAATAACTTTACGGTAGCTTAAGCGATTCTCTTCCCGGAATTTACTCTAGAGGTTCAAATAGATGAGAAAAATATGGCCCAAAAAATTAGAAATGAATACTTGATAAAACGTTAACTATTTCCAATAAATATATTTCTTAAAAGTTGCTAAAAGTTTTAAAGTGAAATCAAGGAGACAACTTCGGGGGGAAAAAATCTGAAGTTTACTTTTAACCACATCGATTAACAAGCGCAATTGTTGTCCACTTTTTTTATTTCTTTCAATACAAATATATAGTAAATATCTTCTTAAAAACTAAAAATTTGATCAATTTTCTGATTATATAAATTCTTAAAAGCTAGAAGACTAAACATTTCATAAATTTCAATCGGAAGAGATGAAAAAAAAAATGAGCCCAAATTTTAAATTTAAATAATGAATAAACACAGACAAGGAGGGAATAGAAATAAATTTATATGGATTCTATACTCTCTCTCTAGCTTTAAGTTCTCTCTCAAGAGACTTTCACTATTTATTACTGCACCATTTCCCTAATTGTAACATCAGCGTTTACATATGTATAATGGAAAAACTCGTTGTGTAGACCAAAATGTGGTAATAAGAAAGCCCAGTTTCAAATATTTTTAATTTTAGTTCAAGTCTAAAGAGGAGAATATAAAAATCGTTACTCTTGCTTCAAAATTTAGGTTCAAAGATGAGTTTACTTGAAAATTTTACCGAAGTTTGTATTTACGATTTAACTGTATAAATCTAGTATTGATTTAGCTTCAACTTCACGTTACAGCTATAAAACAAGATGTTGGCAACGGACCCCATAATTCTGAACCACGGTCTAGTAGAGAGAGAGCTGTAATCAAGCTAGTATCTAATTTTCCAAATTCCAGACTACTCCACAGTAGGACTTTGAGACTGTTTAATCTGTAGCAATTCCTATTATTCCATAGGATAGTCCCTTGGGCAGAAACAAACCTCCTATCCGCGATAAGTGCAAAAGTGTCCTCTTCAAGTTACACGAAGATGATATCCTCGTTAGAGAGAGTACTCATTTTTAAACATGCGCCATAACTCAATGAACAAATCTACATATTTAGCGAAGCCCAAAAATGATCGGATCTTCCAAATTTACAACTCTACCCCAAAACGCTTATGAAAAATGATTCTAACAGATCTGGTAAGAGAAAAATTCTGAAACAGTTGTGCATATTTCCCATGAACATGATTGCAATACTACTTGTTCTCTCTCCATTCCTTTTTTCAGACGATTAGTGCATACATATATATACTGTACAGTACGTATTTACCACACAAGCGGAAGTATTTTTTAAATATATTATTCTGTTTCATTGCCTTTGGATACTAGTACTATTAGAAGACCCATATTTTAAAAATTAAAAAGCTTTAATAATATTACCTTTTACTGCTTAATATCGAAATTTTTTAAAGGCTAATATTTTTAAAATTTAAGCTATAGTCGGAAGATAATGTATCCATTTTAAAAATATATCTTATAAATAAAAAAAGTACTCAAACTAATATCACTTTATTGGTTACTTTTATTATATTATTTAAAGGTAGCAATGAAAATATACATGCTTTGATATTCAGGACTCAAATATTAAGTATACATAATCTTGGTTACACGAGGCTTTTGCGAACTCAATATAGGTCAAAAACTGAAATCTATACACAAGTGAAGATCAATTTAACCCTCTGAGTGTTCATCCTTGTCCTGAAAAATCATTCCGAAAGCGTTTACTTCTTTTTTGAGAATTCCTTCGAAAGTGCAACACATTTAATTCCTTTCCCCTTTAAAGTTAGCGGGAGGTCTACAGGGGAAGATTTTATTACTCAGTTCGGCCTCTTTGTTGCTTTAAAACCGGGAGAAAACTCGTCCACAGCTGTGACGTTGCCTTGTCCGAATTTTGGGTGGAAAAAGCGGGTCCACGGGGTTGTTTGATCGGTTGTCACAATAAAAGTGAAGAGTTAAAAAAAAACTCGAAAGAAAGAAACTTGTTACAAAAGTTGAAAAATACTTGTTTATTTTAAACAAAAAAAAATTTTAAAAAATTAATTTAAGAAAAATAAACTATTTTGGACTAACGATTTGAGCCAGGAAAAAGTACCTTGTATTTATTGGGGAATATGAGACTAAGAAAACACAAATACATCGTAATGTTTTTTAAAAAGTAACTATGTAAAAAAGAGTAAAAGTGACCATCTCTCTCTCTTTTTAAACAAAAAGAGGATAAATGAAGTATCGTTACATACGACGATTATGTTTATGAAATGAAATCAATCTTCCTCTATTCAATTATATTTTAAAGTAACATAAAGAGGGATTTCAATACTTTTAATTTATGTATATTTTAATCCTATAAATGATGTTTTTATGTTAAATTAATTTTTCGGAAAAAATCTAAATTTTATTTCATAGTCAAACAACTTGTACTAAGCAAAAATACCTTCTTTACATAGGCATTTGTGACGGAGTAAAAAGCAAATTTAGTCAAATTTTTTATTTTAATGGGAATATATTTTTCTTCAAAATGGTTAAAGTATTTCTAACCATTTTCTATTAAAATTTAATTTTTTATTTTTCTGTTTCTTTAGTGTTAAACGGAAAATTCACCGATAAATACAACTTTCACACAATTCAATCATTACAAATTCTAATGAGAAAAAAACTTCTCCCAATTAATTTTGTCTTTCAAAACAGTACACTTAAAACAATTTTGCTCAGTGAAGCTAACCGACAATTCCGCAGTGTATTCATATTAATTTTTTAAAAAAAAATAACATTCGGAAATGCTGTATTCAATTTTTTGAGTATAAAAAAATAATGCCTGCTGTGGAGAAGACAGAGAATGAGATGTGATGTATGGTTTTGAAAGAATGTTTTCGTACATGTAGAGTATTTTTGAAAATTTAAATATCACCAAAGCTGATCATATGATTGTAAATGAGTCTTATTTTAGAATGTGAGCTGTGGGGTATCAAAATAAACATTTTACTTTTAAATAGCCAAGGAGTTTATACTCAATATCCTCTTCATAAAATTGCTTACAACTTTTATTCAAATTGTAAAGGAACTGAAATATAAATATCTGACTTACTCCAGTCAAAAATATTCATATTATGTGAAAATACTGTTCCTCCACTTATTTAAGTACGTTTATAAGCTATAGCCCAAAGCAATATTTTATTTTTATAAACGAGGCACAAAAATTCAGTTATAAAAATATATTTTTCATTTTAGAACATATAAACCGTACACGGATTGTAAGACCATTTCTAAAATACTAAGAGTTTTTAGAGGAACAAAAACATATAATTTTGGGTAGTTCAAATTTTAATATAATACGCAAATATATATATTATTAAGCAAATACGTTTGACAAGAAAAAAGTAATTTATTTAAATCTTGTATTGCATGAATAAAATAAATCAAAGATCCTCCTGAAATAAACACAATTGAAGGGAAAATGTTTAATTTGCAATCGAGATAGCATATAAACGTTTCTGTTAGAGGTATCCCCGAAGTGACGCAATCCTATTCGGTAAAAAATAGAACTTACTGCTGGAATCATACAATTTCCTAATGAATGGGTGAATCCGAATATTTTTTTCATTTGAACTGTTTGGACGGAAATGGCTAAATAGGAACATTTAATAATTTACAAAATTAACCGTTATAGTTTATATAATTTCTTAAGATTACAAAAGGTGTATTTCGGAAGCACAAGTTTTAATAGGAGTACGGCTTATGAAAAGTAGAACAAATATATCTTAAGAACTATGGTTTGTTACCTTAAATATTGTGAGTGAGTGATTTTGGGGTTTATTGGCGCAAGAGCCGATTTCGGCTATACTGCGCCAAACATTTGTTTTAATAGCTGTGGTCTAGACGGGAAGAGAGAAAGAAAGAATGAATTGAATGACAAGAAAGAGGGTCGAAAATAGAGAAGGATCACTAGGGTACCCCGGGTTCGTGAAGCCCATGTTTGCCAAAGACAGTAAACCCCGTGGGAAAAGGAAAAGATCACTAGGGCACCTCGGGATTGTGACACCCGTACTCACCTAAAGAAGGTGAGCCCCCTGAGGGGCTTAAATATTGTGAAACACAACAAAGTATATTGGAAATCAATTCCCCAATTCATGTTAATAAAAATGTATGAAAAAACTGCAAGACTTATTTTTGTATTTGTAATTATTATAATTTTTCCTGAAAACTGCAATTTCTTGTGCGGCACCCGTCAAAACCGCTGGGCCCTCACTTTTTGCCCAGCTCACCCCTACCTAAACCAGCTCTGCTCTAGCAAGTGAAAATGCCGTCTTCTGTTTATCAAGGTTATGTATTGCAGACTGCATCCTGTATGTTAGATGTTCGTTTTTTTCTTCTACGTCAATCTGTTAAAATCTGAATTTAAAATTATATGAAATTCTTAACATTCGCAACAATGCCCTTTATAATTTTTTTAATAGTATATGAATGAGTCTTCAAACATTACATTACATTTATGTTGACTTTTTAATTAATATTAAGTATAACTTAACGCAGAGATTTTCTGAATTTTAAAATAGATAGTTCAAAAACTCTTGTAGATATGATCATAATTTTTCATTCCTGTGTTTTAGCTTCTCAGTAGCGCTTCTACTTAAAAATTTATTGTATATTCATCAAATTTTTCAGCATAATTTTTGCTCTTAACATACAGTTTTAACCGAATTGTATGAAATTTACGAAATGCATTAAAATGCTTAAGATTCTTATGTTAAAATTTTAATTTAATATTTTATTCGAAGAATTGTTAGTACTTATTTTAAATAATTTTTAACTGAGTATGTGCACGATACATAAATATTTTTTTCTGAAATTTCAAATACAATTTCTAACATAAAATTCCTAGTTTTGTATGAAAATCTGGATATTTTCTGAATGTTAATTATAATAGATATCCAGATTTTAATTACTTGTTCTTCAGTTAGCTTTAAAAAAATAAATATTTAGAAATTTTGCATAAACAAATATGTTTAAAAAAATTTTTCAAATTTATCTTTATATTTATTTATATGCGTAAATGTCAACTGTAAATGTATCCGAATATTTTTAATTCCTATTTATTCAAATATTCAAGGTTAAAAATATGAATTGGTATAAAAAAACCCTCATTCATGTTTTCTCTGAAGTAAACTGAAACTCAAGCATTTTTTTTTTTAATTCAAATATAATTTGGTGTATTGTAACAATACGCGCCCTGAACACCTGGCTTTAAAATTAAAAATAAATAAATAATGGATCTGAATTAGTTTTTTCATTATTATTTTTATGAAAGCGTAAGAATTTTTTACAAATAATTTGATGCAAAAGTTTAGAAATTATTCATTTTTAGTAGTTGGAAAGTTTAAAAGGTTTTAAATTTTGAAGCGTTCGGTTTCTTATTAACTTTTTTGACACCTTATAATGAAATAATCATGGTTTAAAAACTGAAAACATTGGTTAAGAGAAGAAAAATGAAGCAATTAAATATAGTTCTAGATATTATATAGAGATTTATATATTTTAAAAACTTCTTTTTCCGTTTCATCATTTTAAGATGAAGAAAATAATACGAGTTAATCAAACAAAGAGAATATACTTAAAAAGTTATTTGTCCAACTATATAAAATAGCAGATTACAGTCCCAACTTATTAAAACTTCAAATTAATATAAAATCAAAAGTGAGTTATATAATATTTTATTTATACGTTGGAACATTTTTCAAAACTTGAAAAAAAAAGTTAAATTGCTAAAAGTGCAAAAAGAATTTATTTAATTCAAACGCAATAATATCTCAAATGAAGCTAAATTACAAACACTATAACTTATAGTTCGTTCACTAAGGTGTCTAAAGAAATTCTTCCCAACTTTTTTACGATTGCTTCAGGGTCAAAACGCAGGGTTCCCCGAGAGCTGTAAAACTTCCTGTCAGTGACCATTGTGTCGCTACAACCCTCCCTAATTATCTTTCATGGTGTTAAACCATAAAAGAGGGGAAAGGATTTCAGAAAAACACGGCCTACCCGCTTTTGAAGCACTCTCTTGAAGTGAGAAAAAGACGTGTGGTGCGTTTTCGAAGCATCTCTAGACGTGCGGAAAAAGACGTTCAAACCGCTAAGAGGGTTAAGGAATGAAAAGATTGAATGATCTTATTCGAAACATTTTTGGCAATTTTCTCCATTCCCACAATTCTACTTCGATATCTTGACAGATTTATATAGGAATAAAGTATTATTTGGTTTACCACAGACTGAAGATTTAAAATGAAGGTTCAAAGCATTAATAATTTTTGGTCATCGGTACGCAATGAAATGGCTTCAAAAATTTAAGTATTCTTTGAAAAACAGACTGGAGAAATAAAAAATATCCATTTAAGAAAGGTCAACGAACTTTGCTTTCACACTTGTGAAATCCACCAGGTTGATTTATTCGGTGACAGTAGATGAGTTAACAAACAATTACGATCCATGAATTTATTTGCATTATGAAAAGTACCGAGATTTATAATAGCATGTCAAAGGCGTAAACTTTTTCACATCCGACTTCATTCTTCCTTTTATTCAAGCACTGCACATAAAAACACGAAAAGAAAAGGACACCAAACAAATAAAAATCTTAATTTTTCCACGATTTCTATACGATTTATTTCAGTCCGGTTCTGGCACAAGAGATACAATAAACATGGTCACACACAATTGGCTGTTTAATTTTATAATTTCATTCAATCTAAAATTTTATTACAGAATATAGAGAATTTTTGATATAATAAGGGTACTCTTTTACTGGTAAATTATTTTCCGAACTTGCAAGTCATGTTTGGCCCAATGTATTTGTTCCAGATCACTCATTTGAAAAATGGATTTGGGTGAAATCAAAACCCCAGCCTATGAAGTTAAAGTTCCTAAGCTACTATTTGCAACCAAGTCATTTCAGTCTCTGTTTTACATAAGAATAAAGCGTTTAAAATTACTCCACGTTTAAACAAGGCACATTGATGAATTCGCGAATGGATGATATTTTATTCTAAGTTACTCGATTTGGTATTTTTTCAGAGTAATGTTTCGCTAAAAGAGGGCCACTACTTTCACATGCAACTAAGGCTAGTGATGACTGACACCAAAAGAAAAGTTTATGCTGATACATTACTCTATTCCACGCCCCGCGGGAGGTAAGGGGAGCTCAGAATGTAATATGCCTTCAGTATTCAACAGTGCAATCAAGATTGTGAATCCTTTTGAAATTACTTGGCTGTAAAAGGAAGCCTTTATTTATTGTTCAAAGATAAATTCTGATGAACCTGAAAACTATAATAAAAAGGAATATTTGTAATTTTTGTAAGAATTTGTGGGCGTAGAAAAACACTTCACATTGCTTTTTAAAAATATGGAAGTATTTTACCTTTCATTTTACATAGCATAGTATAAAATACGTGACAAATATTAATATGTTTGTTTCTCTATTACTGGATTCAGTCTTTTGGATTTAACTATTTGAAATTTGATCAAGTTTCCCCCTTTTTTGATCACATGTGTGTACGAATTTCTTTAAAATTAATCTTAATTAGCCGAATGTCTTCAAGTTTATTATAAAAATTCTCAGAATTGAATAACATGTATCACTCTCTTCAATTGATTTTATTCCAGTTATTTTTTCTTTGGATGCCAACTTGGATGAATTTTAGATGAAAAACATCTCGACTGATATTTCAATATAACTTTTCCACCGCAGATTTTAAAAATTAGGTCTCTTTTTGGAAATTTTCTATTTTGATGCACATAATTTACATCGCATCAGAAACGTACAACGAGTTATTACAGATTAACATTTTGGACAACGATATAGAAACTAAAACAATTTTTGATTTAAAAAGAGTTTAAAAGTGTGTATTCTATAAGAGAATTTTTGGTGATTGATACTAAATCTGAACCTCGGTCAAGTGGCGAGGACAACACCCGAGTTGGTATCTCACTCTCGTGACTATAATTTTCGGAGAAATTAGAGGTTTAAATTAATTAATGAATATTAAAATAACTACTAACAATAGATATTTAACTTTTGAAGCATTAGCGACAAGGACAACATCCGAGACGCGCGTATCTCACTCTTCTAACTTGTACACCATTCTACGTAACAAGAGGACATGGATGTAAAATAAAAATTCACACATGGCAGCCCCCATTATACTGTACCTTCAGTCCTTAAAAAGGTATGCTAGACTCGAATCCACAAATCGATCCGAGCTTCTAAGGCACTAAGATGGAGACCATGACTTCTCTGCTACCGTGTCTTGGATGAAATCAACCTATTACTCCATCTTAACATCTCCGATCATGTCCTTAACCACTAGGCTGTCGCGATTCTCAGTCTTTCATGGAATCGCACATGCAGAAATTTTGTTCCCTTAAAAAGCTCCCAATTTAACACTAAAAGCGGGATCTCAATAGAGATAAAGACAGGATTCTTTCTTTTCCTGTGGAAGTGACGTGTCGACAGATCTGCGTTATCCATGAGTCACAGGAAAGAATCGTCAAACAACGCAATTCACTGTCAGATAACATATTGTAAACACAACGAAATAGCGGGGTTCACTGAAGTTTTCATATACTTAGGCTTTTAACTTGTTTTTATTAAGTTGCGGTTCTAGAAGACAGGTTATGAGGTCGATAGAGTTCCTGCCATAAGCTCTACCCTATTATAATATTTTCATTTGATTTGGTTCATTTTTGTCACATAGTGTGTAGACGACAGACAAAAAAAAATTATCTTTCTGGAATATATTTCGAGAGATACATGTTCACTCTCCTAAAACTTTCCCTTAGGAAGCATACTTGTGCTAAAAGTAGCTTTGTCCATTGTTTAATAATTTTTAACCGGTAAAATCTTAGAAATAACCTTATATTTTACCAACTTGTTTGTGTGTGGGGGAGATACTTTTTCTAAATACTACAACAATATAAATTTACTGGAAAAAATTGCCCTTTATTTTAATTTTAAGGAGTTTCTACTAAAATATAGGGAGCAAATTTAAAAAAATTAGGTCCCAATAAAAAAAAATATTCGGGTTTAATTTTCGTAACAGGAGCATGCATTTAAAACTACAATATATTTGTAACATTAAATATTTTTTAGTAAAAAACTGGATGCTTTATAAATATTGAAGAAAAATGATTATGAACCGATTTTTCTTCTAAGCCATTACATATAAGGGCTTCGAAAAACATTTGGATTAAAAACAACTTCAAGTTATTATGCTATTTAACAGTCCGTGGCAGAATTTAGTTTGGATTCTATGATTCATCCCATCAGGTTTTTAAGGCTGTTTTTGAAGGAAGAGTGTTAAAAAAAATTTAAAACGCTTTAATTAAGTAGAAAAAAATTCAATATTTTGGCAACTTAAAGATCCAGAATGGTATATTTTAAAAATGGGGTTTTACTCCTTTTAATCAATAAAAATAAAAAATAATTTTAAAACTGTTATAAAAAGGTTATTTAGAGCGAAAAGCCGAGGTAATTCGATGTGGTCATGGTCAGGAACTTCACGACTGGCAATGTTTCAGTCGTGTCGAGCAGAAAGTCTGGATTTCGTGAAAATCCGTCGAGCACAATAATGACTGTACGTTATAAATTTAATTTGGGTTCACAATCTTTCAGTAGTACGATACAGACGTTAGAAGAGTGACGTATCACATCTGGTATCTCACCATAGAGACTCGACAAAGATTCAAAATTACGAGGTCCACCGTTTATAGATTTCTCATTTGGGTCTATAGCATAAAATAAAAATCAAATTTAATAAAATAATTAATCAGAATGAAAAATATTCTTAGTCGGAGAGAAACAAAAGATATGGCCATTCATTATTGGACTTTCATGTGATCATTTTAATGTGCTAATTAATAAAGTCAGTTAAATTATTAAAAAAAAAGGAGTTCTTTACCTTATCTTTAGAACTTTACAAATTAATTGAATCACAATTGTGTGTGTAAAGTCAAAAGTTTTTAAGTTAAATAAAAAATCACAACACGCGAGTATTTATATAGAAAGAACACAATATTTTGTTTGGAGATATTGTTTTAAAAAATATATAATTGGAAAGAGAATCCACCAGAGACGAAACAGGAAACTATCATAAAAAGGAAAAGGTATTGACATGATAATGAAGTATAATTAACAAATATATTGTTTAAATGTGAATAAAAAAACTGCCTGAAAAAGATCTGGCACACAAAATTTCAAATTCATGTTAGCCAATTATCATTACGATTTAAAAAAGTAAATTAACATTAAGGAAGGATAGTTAATATGCAATTTGAAAGATTTCATTACGATTAGAGACAATATTAAAAGAGTGTTACTTCATATTCCTTTGGATACAATTACTACTTCCGATTTATCTTATCGAGGTCGATGCGTTTTTCCTTTGATTGTTAATGACATCAAGACCTTGAGTCAATCGACTATTTATAGTCCTCAAATACAAAGTCAGTAGGGATTTCATTTTTCATTACACAATAAGAAAAGAACCGCGCGTTAAACAATAAAATTGAGAGTGCTTTTATTGTCCACGAATCACAATAATTAACAGAAAAATAAACCTATATATATGATTTAAAATAATCTTTCAAAACTTTAATACAGAATGTGTTAAGTTGTTTTTAAAAATAGTTTTTCTTCTCCTTTCAAAATACAGAATATATTCTCTAAATTTTCAGACATGGTATTTTTCACGGATGGGTGTAAATGGTCGAAAAATATCTTCAACTCGTCCAGTATTTTAAGCAACGGGACTATTTTTAATCGCTCCGGATGTGTTATGTCAAAGCTGTAGGTTGATTGGTTTGAATCAACGCCTCTACAACAAGATACAAGGGTTACCCAAAATGTTGAGGGTTATCATGCGGAGCTCTCGTAATTTCCACATTACGCTAAATGAAACAAAACTTTGAGAAGCAGTGGTGTAACGTACACCCCCTCAACTCCCGAATCGCGGGGTTCTAGAGGGTCCAAAGCTCGACTGCTGCCAAGTACCTACAATTTGCAAAATCCAACTTGAGGGGCCCAAAACCTGACTTTGCAGGGGTGCCCAAATGTACTCAGTTACGCCACTGTTGAGAGGCTCAGTTCAATTGAAAAATCTCCGTTATTTCGCAGAATTATTTCTCAGGTAGTCAGGACAAGAAACTACGATTGGTCACAACAGTAGAAACTACTAACGACTCAATGAATTACTTTGAAATTAAGGACAACGCTGCGGTGATGCTTGAATATTAAAATTTTTTTCATGAAAAGCAGATTTTTATGGTAATTGCTTCCATTTCGGTGTTACTTTTGATTAAAATTCGCCAAAGAAAAAAAAAGTTTTTAAATGACTTTTTATGAAGTTGGAAATTTTTTTTTCAAATTTTGGGTGATTATTAGACTTAATACATTTCTTAGTATCAAAATCATTCCCCTCTCAGTATTTCAAATCATTCTGAAATTCACAAAACTAAAGAGAAATTTAATGGATATTTACATTTAAATTTACTCATCAATCCACGTTTTCAGTTCCCAGAGAGTTCAACTTTACGGAAAACACAAGACGATTTTCTTTTCCAAAATGTGAACTCAAGAACAGAATATCTGGGAACATTTGGAACAGCAAACCGCTAACTGTCTGGACCCGAAGCGTACATTTAATAAAAAGTTGATAACTAATTGGAATAATAGAAAAGTGAATGTTGGCAAGATTTATATAATTGACAATAATTGATTTTTTAACGTACTAATTGGAGACTCAATCATGGGGCTTGGGTATTTTATTTCAAATAATTTATATAGCTACATTCTTTATTTAAAACTCTGAAACTGATTAAAAAATAAATTTTTCTCTTTGATAAACTTTATCACACGCCCAGCGTTAGCAAAATCCATCAAATACATCGCTCAAACTTGTATAATCCCGGGAAATATTTTATTGAACTTTAGATCCCGATTACACTGAGTTGTTAAGGTCTTATGCTTCGTGATCTGAAATGTGCAACACGAATCACTGGTTCAGATTCTAAACATCAATGCTCGAAAAGATGCGGGCTCTAAGTCCACACATATGATTTAGAGTGGAAATCAAGAGAGTGAGGTATCAATTCGAATGTTGCAGCCGTTTAATTATGAATCACAATTCTGAAGTCCGTCGTCATTAATTCTTTAGAACGATACAGATTAAAACAAACGAGTTTCTCTCAGAAATCTTACAAATAAAATAAAATTTCACCTAAATAAGTAACCTATTCAAACACAGCAAATAAACAATTTTACAATTAAGACTTAAGGATATGGTTGGTTGTGGTAGGAAGGAGGGGGGTGGGGGTAAGAGCCAACTCCAGCACACTGCAACCAATAAAGAGGGTGCGATTATTACTCAGTTAAGAGACGACACCTCATTTGGCACCCTCTCTCCTAACTTCCATACCACTCTAACGGGAAAACTGAGCTTCGATCAATTTAACGTGCATCAGCCCCTGTACACGCCAGGTCTTCAGTGGCACTCGGACTTGAACTCATGACATGCCGACCACGAGTCTGATCATAACTACTAGGCTACCGAGATATACAGCCAATTCTTCCGAAATCCAGTGATGAACATCACCTAGAAAATCGTTCAAAATATATATATGCTCATATATATAATGGAACAAACGGTAAGCAAGATAAAGATAGTTTATTATGCGCCCAGGCTATATTCTAACGCTTCTTACCAATATATTAATAGAAACTTAAGCGTACAACAGTGTGTAGGGATAAACTGGATAATAATTCTATACCCTCTGTTAATATTAAGTGGAATTTTTGAAGTAAATTCAATATATTATAAATATCTACCTTTAAAGGTCAGATCAAAGACAGATTCTCTTGCAATACTTCTCACTCACAAATGAAAGAATTTCAAATAACTAATGATCAGAGACCAAAATATCATTACTTTTGTGAAAGATCAATGCTGTAGAGAGCGACAAAGAGAATCAAATTAAGTCCTCAAACCGATCTCAATGAACCTTTTTCAATTCGATGGCTATTCATTACTCTCAGTTGAATTCCAATTTAGATTCCATAGATCGGTAATCGCGTTGACGTGAACCTAGTGATTAGGTTGAACTTTAACCGATGTAAAAGCTTTCTTGTAATCGATGAGAGCAAAAGACTGATTTTTCATTTTAGAAGTTAAGCAATTTTAATGCCATTTTTTTTTTACTGAATATGAAAGTGAAAAGGAAACATCACAAATAAAAGAAGCTTTCTCGAAACAAAATATAGTCAAATTAAATTTCTAAGTAAAAATCACTACTAATTAAATAAACTTATAAACTTTAAATATTTAAAATCATTTTCATTAAGTCCCATTGTTGAAATTACTATTTCGGATAAGGACTTAAAAAATAAGTGCATCTAAAAATAAAACTTAATATTTATTCATAATATAATTTTTCGGACATTTCATCACCGACACATAGAATTCCGCCTCACTCAAAATGTTTTCTAGACCCACCTATAAAGGTACTGTCGTCATTCGTCGAATGAGGGCGAGATTACAAATATACTTAGTAATATACGAAGTCTGATATTGTGTAAAGATCATTTTAGAGCGCAAATCAGTAGTAGTTTTTAAATATTGTTCTCTTGAATTATAAATACAAGAAAACAACTTAGCGAAAAACAAAAGTTGTCTCTAATAATGAAATTGTGGTAAGTAGCAAGAAATATAGTATAGAAAAGATCAAGAATGTAAATAGTTTATAAATACTGTTTTAATGTTCTTTATACCAGATATAAAATTTCCGGCTTAATTACAATGCTTAAACATCACTTCGCCTGCCAAAATAAAATGGTTAACCATGGAAAAAATATTTTAAAATGATAGTTTAATAATAATAATAAAAAGCACTCAATATATAAAATTCTCTGAAATAAGAATTTTGTTCATAATGGTCTGTACATTAATCTTATTCATGTATATATCGTAATTAAGATTTTATCCACATGAAAAATGTTTAATTTTTTTTTTTACCATTTTAAGTGTTAGGATTAGAAGGTACAGACCACAAATTTATTCCAGGATTTCTTTATGCATTTTTTAGAGGAAATATTTTACTTATCACACAAGCTTCTTTTTAAAAATAATTCATCAAATATTTCCCTCCTCCTACAGGATGTCCAATACTTCTTCAATAAGAAATTAGCTAATCTCATATCCATCTAATTAGACATTCCTTATATAATTGCATATAAAAATAAGGCATATTTCTCATTGTTTAGCGTAAAGAGTTTCTCCAGACATCCTTATATTTTGTGCAATTTAGCTCAATACACATCTTTCCGTATACCTTTCCTTATTGATTCATTGTTATATAATCAAATTTAATGTGGGTTCTTTTCTTCAATTAATTATTGTAGAAGTATACATTTGAGTGATACTTAATCATAAGGAAAACAATCGTGTTACAAAAGCTCCATCAACAATTTTATTGAATATTCCAACCTGCAAATGACACGGACAGATTGTGTAATAACGCCAATACGAAAAATATTATATATATGAGCTGTTTACTTTTTGAGCATAAGTATAGTTTGAGCAGTATTAGTTTGATGCCTATATCCAAAGGGGAAACAAAATAAGTCAAATAGTTCCTTTCTTTCACTCGATAAGCATCGCATCGGAGCGTATAAGGTTTTGAGAGGTCAGTGAAACTGGCCATTTTAAAGGGGCCCTTAATAGGGTTGGGCTTTTATTAACATGTACAATCATCTCAAATAAAGAATATGGTAGTTAACGTACTGGTTTAAAATAGGCAAGGAACCCTAATTTTGGTATGCATTTAACAAATAAAAAAAGTTTCCCATAAAAATTGAAAAAAATTTCCCGTAAGATTAGAAAATTAATCTCCTGATTTGACCGTAATATTGTTAACACATGACGTTAGTGACTTTGTTACCGTGGTCAATGTCCGTATCGTTTCTACTTTTTGAAGTATTGACAATGGGTCGTAAATCAGTAATGAAAGAAAACACGGAAATGAGGAAAGCCTTTCTAGAAAATATTTCGAAAAGAACATTCTTGTGTTTTTGTAACACGAGAAAACTCAACCAATTCGCGACATCAGCAATAAACCCTAGTCATGTTAAAAGTAAAATATTTTCAGTTGCGTGATATGAGGCATAGATATGTTTCGAGGTGACTCAGTGACTCGGGGTACATTTGGGTCAGAAAAGTAATGAAGGCTTATCTCAGCAATGCAAAGTCAAATATCTAATCAGACCCACACACATGAATTCATAATACTGATTTAATTTTAGAACCGTAAGAGATGTCGAAATGTTTTATCAAAAGAACAATATTCCAACAGATTATGTTAGGGTTGATTTTGATATTTCTGAAAGAAAATATTTTCCAAACAAACCAATGTTGTTTTTCAGAAGTCTCTTTTAAAAAAACTTTTTTGAATAATACTACAGCTTATTAATAAATAAATTCTAGTAATTTTTAATCAAAAAACTGGAATACTGATGTTAACCGTCTCTAACTTCTATTTCCCTTCTTAGTTTAAAAGATTTGTTTTATCGAATGTTTCATGCGAGGATGAAAACTTTCATTCCTAGAATGAATTTTTCCCCCTAGAGTTTGAATATTTGGCGTATCCTCAACTTTATACAAATATACGAACTGTAAATTAGATTATCGTTTTTCTTAAGTTTAATCTAAGTCGAGATTAGAAAAATAAGCATGCTAAACAATTTTTCACAGTCCTAAAATTCATTTAAAAGAGCACCCATGTGATCTATAAACACTGAAATCATCTGCTGGTGAAATATTTAGCTTTTCTCACAAAAAACATGATTGAAATGCCTATTTCTGAGTTTTGCGAAAACGTTTGGAGCAACGTTGAACCCCTTTAAGACATTTAAGGATACTATTAAAATTACCATGATAGCAATGAATGCATACTATTCAGTGTGATCATTTTGCAAACAGATATTGGTTTAACCTCCGTTCCGCATGAAACGCAAGCAATACACATACTATTAGAAAAATAGAACAGCGACGTAATCCCTCTTTTCAACCTTAAATATGAAGCCACGTTAGCCGAGTGGTCATGGTCTTAAATTCATGAGATTGTCGAGTCCTAATGCCAGTGAAGACCCACCGTGTAGAGGAGCTGACGCACGTTAGATCTGTCGGGGCCCCTTTGAAGCAACGCTAGGGCTACTAGTCTCGTAATTTTGATCAAGTGAAGAGGACGACACGTGAATTGGCACTTCACTCTAACTCCCACACCCCGTAAACGTTAAGACTGTGTGAACCTCGATAGATTTAACACGGAATCTCAACACGGCGGGTTTTCAGTGGCATCAGGATCGAACCCACGACTCGATAACGCCAATCGCGAGTTCGTGACCATCCCCACTAGACCACCTGTCTCAGGTTGGGGGAGTGAATGAGTGAATATTAACGTCCCACTGTTCAGCTACACGAGGGCTTTTGGGGACGGTTCGCGTCATTTTGAACCATGGTCAAGTGACGCGGACGACACCTGAGCTGGCACCCCCTCTCCTAACTACCACACCACACCAACGGGAGGACGTTTGAGCTCTCGACAGATTTAACGTGCATCGCTCCCCTATACGGTGGGTCTTGAGTGGTACTGGGATCGAACTCATGACACGCTAGACCACTTGGCTACCGCGGCCACCTCAGGTTGGGGGAGGGTGGAAGAGAAGCTTAGTTTTCTCCTTCTCCCAAGTTCTAGTGAAAAGCCCTCGTGTAGTTTACGAGTGGGATGTTCAAATCAACCTATCTTCAATAAGGTGCTCCACTTATGGTGCCATTTATGCCAATATCTCGCATATATTGTGTTCTCATTTTAAAAGATAGACTTTCAAAAATGCACTTCTGTCCATAATGTATTGGAATATTGACATCGAAGTGCCCATTTTTAATCCTTGTTTTCTAACATTACATTAACAGCATTTGGGATTTTCTGGCTGAAAACTTAAGATTTTGAAATTGCCAGACGCAACACAAACACTCGTTTCTTGCCAAGAATGTTTTTCGTTTCCACAGACATTATTCTAGCCACTCAGTCTAGTAGTTATTTACAACAGAGAATTAAAATACGCTGTTTGTGTGTGTGTGCAGTTTTTAGGCCGGAAATCACTGGTCAGTATGAAATTTTGTCTAGATTGGTTAGGAAAAGATGCAAATTATACATGAAGGGAATTTTTGGTATGATAGAAATACGCCAGATTTTCAAACTCCGCTTAAATTTGTAGAAAATTTAATTTATATACATGTATGCATTGATAAATCAGATGAATTCAGTTACGATATTAGTGCATGGATTTCTATATATTCATATAATTCGTAAATTTAACCTAAATTTATATAATCCTACGTATAATTTAAGAATCCATGCAAAATTAAATACAATCTCTTAGAATGCTTGAATTATTTCACGGAAAAGATTTGCAACCAAAAATATAAAAGCATTTCAGTTTTCCCATAGTCAAGGAAAATATCTTTCATTGTAAATAGGAAAACTCTGGAAGTTCTGAAAGATATCGAGCTTCTGTAGAATTACTTCACTTTGCGTTCTGTTACACTGTAACTGTATGCTCTGATAAAACATAAAATAATTATACTTTGAAGAAAAATTCTCAATAGTCTTATCACCCGAAGGATTTCCAAAAAAAAACTAGCACATCCAATGACCAATCTCTGGTTCCAAAATTTTTGTGAATCGCATATTTACATGGATCTTTTGAAGTGTTGTTTTACTTCTGTGTTCGTGCAACAAGCCATGGACAAAAGCACTAACGCATCTATGATACCCACTTTATTTCGAAGCACATTATTTTCTAGATTTTAAAAAATTCGTCACATTACCTCGTTGAGAATCAGATTTGAGAGGGCTGATCGGGGACGGACCTCGTTATTTTAACCCACAGTCAAGTGACGAGGACGACACCTCAGTTAACAACCCACAAACTTCCCCGCCCCATCACCCCACACCACACCAGCAAAGCGACGCTGACTGCTGTGCCGTAGGGCCTGGGTTCGAATCCCGGATAAGGCATGGATGTTAGTAAATGTATAATGCCTTCGCGGCATGGAGGTACTCTAAATAGCCGTCGAGCCGCAAATCCTCTCGTGTGGTTGGTGGAAGGGGAAAAGAGGTGGGAGGCCCCTGACCACTCCCAGGGTGTTCTCCCTCAAAAATTGGGGTAGAACCGAGCCAAATCGTACTGTCACCTGCATTGTGCTCAAAGCTACGGCTAACGACAGGCGTACAATCTAGCCCGATGCCATGATGAATTTCGTAGGCCTCGATCTGACTACGTCAGACAGGTGGCATTAGTAACAACACAGTGGGTCTTTAAGTAGCACTAGGACTGCAATTCATGATTCTCCGCCTTGGAGTTTATGATCATGACCACCGCTGCCACTTGTTGAGGATAGAGACTATTAAGGTTCCCAAGTCAGCTAGTATGGATTTTACATGCAGTTTCAAATTAAATAGACGAGTCAAAAATTCATTTTGTGAGAATTACGAATTAGGTGGCTGGCCTATTTATACAGATATGCCCATGCTTTTCCTACCAAAAAGGAACTTTTTCGAAAATTGAAGGGACCACCCCTACACCAGGGGTGGCCAACCTTTTGGGAAAGAGTGTCACTCTGATAAAAAAAATAGTATGAGTGCCATTTCCAACAAATAAAAGTATTAAAAAGGTGAAAAATATGTTACTTATAGGATTTGTACACAAATAGCACATTTTTTCATGCGTCTATGTAGTTATATGTATGTCTACGTAGTGCAAAAGTAAAAACTTATAAAAGTTTATAAACAATAAAACCCAAGTTCAATCAATCAAAGGTTGAATATAAAATGAAAATTAGTAACTTGAAACATTAAATTCTAAATAATTATTAAACAGTACTAGTTTAATGTAACTTTTGAATGTGTGTTTTTTTTCCTTTACCAAATCATCTATTAGGATTATTTCTTGAAGATGCAAACAAAATTAGGTTGTTTTAATCGTATATGCACATCAGGTAATTTTAAACGATATTTTGATTTTATTATGCTCATGATAGAAAACATTTGTTCAGAAACCCATGTTGATCCAAACCTGCAACAATATCCAACAGCCAAATCATGAAAATTTTGAAAATTTGTACTAACAAGCAATTTTCTAAATTCAATATAGTTCGGATCCCTTACAGTTAAATTCATTTCGTTACATTTGCTTTTCAGTTTAGTGTAGTGCTGTACATCAATTATTTCGATTTGGATTTTAGGTGGGTAACAGTTCAAGCTTGCAGACAAATTGAAAAGAGGATTTGGAAAGAAAGCATTTTTTTATCTCTTTGAAATTCATCAAACCTAGCCCTGAACGAATCACGGAAAATGTGTGGTTATTAGATTTTAAAATCTATCATAGCTCGGAGCATTATTAACTTTGGTATATCGCTCCAGCATTAATATGAATGTGTTAATCTCCCCAAAATTGAAATAAAAAAACCAAGTTTGTTTATAAAAAGTATATATGTTCAACTTAGGAAAAGTACAATCTTTCCCTTGTAATTTTAAACACCTCATAATATCGGTAAGAAAAGAAATTCCATGATCCTTCTTGAATCGCACAATGGGCAGTTCTCTATTTTCTTCCAGATACTTGAAAACACGCTCCCACATATTCCAAAATCTCGCGAGTGTATTTTCTTTCCGTGAAAATTTCCTTTTGTAATTCAGTTAAGTAGATTTAAAATTGAATTGTTTGAAGAATGTTTTTTTAGAGAACTGCATTAATAAAATTACAAAAATTGCTACTTATTATCTTTTCAATTTTTAAAATTTTCAATAAGTCATCGCGTGCCACTGCTACAACTTCACCGTGCCACATTGTGGCACGCGTGCCGCGGGTTGGTCACCTCTGCCCTACACGATGGTTAGAAAGGAACTCAAACTAAAGGGAATTAACCAATGGGAGGGCCGTCGAGACTGATAGGGTCTACTAGAGGAAGATCCGCGAGTCAGCCTTGGACTGCAAAAGGCTGTTGAGCTTATGAAGAAAAAATTAATTGAATCAGGCGTTTCCCCCTCAGTAAACTTTTAATATCTTATACACAAGGCAAGAAGTAGAAGATATTTCTCCCGAAAGCCATAAAAATCGTATATATCCTTCAGAAAAACTTGATAATCTAAATGCTTATTTAGGATACAAGATAACTCAGATAAAATCCCCAAAACACTTCAGATAATATATTACTGCTTTAAAATACTGGAATTTTAACTGAATCAATATATGTGCTTGATAAATAACAATTGAAAAAAATTATCTTAAACATTGCATTAAATCCCATGCAATTGTATCAACCTGGAAAATGATACCTTCAGAATTTGAATGCATGAAACGAAACTACAGAATAAAAGATCGAATCTCCTTTTAAGATGCAACAGATCAAAGCTATTTTTAAAACAATTCAGATTACTTAGAAAGGAAACACATTTAGTGACGATGAAGAGGATATAAAACATCGATCACTAGATGTTCAATTTGTAATACACTTAAAAGGAAATTTAGAAGATTTTAAATCAATTGGTATTCAAAAAATATCGATGACAAGCAAAATAAGATGACAGCAACAGGGAAACTGATATTTTCAATGACAGTAAGCTACCTTTCGTGCCCCCATATATTAAATTATGATAAAATAGGAAACAATTCGAATGTCTTAAAAGGCGATTCGACGAAAGTATAGAAATCTAAAATTAAAAAAAAAACATCTTTCAACTAAATTTGTTTTAGCAAATAATTTGCAAATCAGAGACGAAAATTTTCACTTAATAGCAATATTTTTACTAAATTTGATGCTTCAAGAATATTTATTCACAGGAATACATATGCGTCAAAGAAAAAAAAATTGAGAATTAATAAATATTTAGTTATTTATGAAATTCTATTCTAAAAATTAAAGACTTTTCTTCAGTATAAGATAAAAATCTAGAATTTTTATGGAAAACCATTTTTGTGGAAGCCACTTGGATTTAAAAACTTTCAAACAATATACTGGGAAGGCAAAACTATTTTGAAAAAAAAAGTTCTCAGTATAAGATTAGTATTCGTTCTTCCTTTCTGTGTGTCGTTTCAGCAACTTCAAAAATCTCTTAAGGGAGTACAATTAAGGTACTTAAATGGACAAAAAGATAAAGCACGTTTTCCGCTCCGTAAATGACTGTTCAGAAAGGCTCGCTCAAAATTCTATCTGAAGAGTCCTTTCATTTCATTTTTTGCGTACTATACCAAGTAAAATCTATGGATTTCAAGTGCTATTCCAATTTAATACATTTGAACGTAGTGAAAATGTATATTTTAATATGATCGAAATACTACAAATTTATAATCCAATCGACTTACATGAGGCACTGCATTAAGAACAATTCTATACAATTCAGCAAATATAATGAGTCAATTCGTTTTCAAATACTATTGTTACAAAAAGACTAAAATTGATGTAGAACTTTTTATTTTTTTCACACCAATTGAACAACAGTTCTTCCAGGAAATTCAATTTTTAAATAAAGAATTTAGATGTTGAATTTCCTAGTAATTATTTTTTTTGAAACAAAAATAATTACTAGACAGAAAGATGAAATAAAATCCTTAGTTATTTAATTTTAATACAAAAACAATTCTCGTTTTAAAAACAAATTCGCACTATCACGATAGTGACAAAGTAAAATTCAAACAGAAATAATTCTACTAAGTATAAATTATTTATAAGTCAAGATTCAAATGTTAACATTCACTTCAAAATGTGACTTTAGATTTTGCTAAAAATCGAAAAGTACAGAAAAATAATCAAGTAAAAGAAAAGGAAAATCATAAAATTGTCAACTGATTTGGCGAAACAATTGCAATTCACGAATTTGCTTATGTCAAGTAATGACAAATCAATTGAACAGCGTTGAAAAAGAAACCTTCGACGCGCGGAAAGTACTTTCCCCCATTCATTCTAAACAAACTCCGTTAATTTTCACTAAGTTGAATGAAAACTTAAAGAAACAATTTACATATTACCATTATTAAAGAAAAAAATTTCGGAAACTTATGACAAAGTAATAAATATCAGCTGTTTTATTCTCACCTGGACAATCCTCGATTCAAAGCACGGAACAAGTTGATCTTAGATACACTTACAGAATCAAAACACGTTTCTCAAGTTTTTACTCTGAGGAATAGGGTCATACTTCATCGTATCGGCACAGCAGAAGTTTTAAGAAAGTTTCATTTTTATCTAGAGAGAGGTGAAAAAAAGCTTACCTATGGGGTCCAACTGTTTCAGGCCATAGGCAACAGTAAGCATCCATCCATAGAAGCGACTGAAATACTTCGAGAGCGCAGTTTGCGTCAACACTGCTCGAGGGCAAATGTACTGAGTTATCAGGAAACTGATGACAAATACTTCACACATTTTTCTCTTTTTTAAAACAAAATCACGTGCTGCCCTCTAGTGTCGTGGTTCTGATAAGAAGTTACTTGAAGGGTTCCGTTTTGCTGTTTCGAGTAATAGCAAGTTTAATGTGTTGACTTTTAATTGTACACTATTTTTAAATCTTTTTCACTTCTAACACTTTTTTCTCTTGAAATGAAAATGGGAGTTGCGTCAAATTTCGAGTAAAACGCGTTTGTAGATGCACCAAATGGCCTCTCAATTTGTTTGCGTAATCGTAAATTGCGAAAATTAATTCGAAACATGTGGAAATGATACTAAACCCTCGACGGGTTACTTCGAGATATTAGTACTTAGACGTGAACAACAAAATGATTCCAGAACTAATACTGGAGTAATGAGTAGAATCCTTGATGGTAGATTCAAGAAGAGTATTCAAATACAGAAAATAAATTCAATATAAGTTTAAATATTTTCTTATTAAAAATTTGAAAATGCTTAGATTTATACAATGACGATTTGAGAAAAAACCGATACAACTGAAATTATTCCTATACGCGTCATTGAAGGTGGCGGGGAAAAAAAGTTTCAAAATACTGATATAGAATTTAATAAGATTAGTTTATTAAGCATTCGTAATTTTCAATAGCTGAATAGAATTTCGTAAGCATGGGTTATATACATATAATTTTTAAGTTGTGAAAAATAGCTGTGACGATACAGAACAGGAGATGTAAATTTAAGAGAACGTAAGCAAAAAATGAATTTACATATGTGTATTATAAAAATAAAACTTAATAGGTAAGAGATATGCTGATGCGTTTTTTTAAAGCAGGATTTTCATTATATATTCACTTTGTAAACAATTAGCTTACATTTTTCACAATAATGATATTTTTATTAAAATTGTTTTGAAAAATTGTAATCTCTTATAACGTTTAATTGAATGAAATTATCTGATTATGCCCGTATCTTCAATTTCAATATTTTTATTGTAATTAATCACATTTCAGGGAATTTCTTTTTGGTATTGTTTCGGTTTTTAATCCCCCCCCCAAAATACTTTATTAGCACACAGTTCATTTCCAAAACAATATATGTTTATTGAAATATAGCTATTTTATATATACTTAAGTTATTTTTATGTACAATCATTTTAAAGTTTGAAAATTATATAATTTATTATTTATTATGATCTTTTCCAATATTTATTATTTGAGAAATAAAACGTTTTAAAAAATAGTGCCAACACATCTAGCTGAGCTTCTGGAGTAATGCAAAATTTTCCATTGGTATTATTGTGGATCCATCGTATGTGAACTAGTGGATTTTATTGGCACTATGTTTCAGTATATAAAAGCGATTTAAGAGAATTAAGACAGTATGAAATGATGTGATGATACTATATATATATATATATATATATATATATATATATCATCATGTTCCGTTAAAGTGTGGAAATCAGATGGAGCGCTCATTGCCTAGCGAATCCGCAGAATGACTATGCAAACTGTTAAAAAGCAGAAAAGTTTCATTTCTCAACTTTCAATTTGTTAATCTGCATAACTGTAGTAAATAACTAAAGTCTGACTGATAAATGAAGAACTAATAAATATAACTAAATAATCTGTACATTACTCAGTCACTCGTTTAAATGTGAAAAAAAAGATCTTTACTCAAATAAGTTTTTTTGTATGCTTAAATTAATATTTAAACAACTTATTAACAGTAAGAACTGCGCCTAAAAAAAACTCGTTATATCTTTATTCTGTAAAGTAATTCTATGTGAATAATTTCATACCAGTAATCAGCAGAACATATATAAATACATTGACAAAAAAGATTAAGACATTCTGTTATTTACCTATTTTTTTATATTTATGAAACCAAGTTGATAAATCAATCAATAAACAAAATAAAATGCAAAAAAAAAAAAAAAAGCTAAAATACTGGTTTAAAAGTGTTATATATATTTCAATTAAAAAATATGAATAAACAAAAAATTTGATAAAAGTGTGTTTATTCAATAATGCAATGTAGCTTTTCTCGTGTGGCACTTTGAATCATATACCACTTAATTTTTGAGACAAGCACTCCTATTTGTAGAACATTTCGATATACAGCCAATTATTGTGAAACTGTTCAGTTCTACGGGATTGCTTTAAATCCGGGGTGGGCATTACGTCGATCGCGATCGACCTGTGGACCGCCAAAACAATTTGGAGTGACCGCCTGAAGATTAGCCGTTAGTAATGGTATACGGAAATATTCAAGATTGGCTGACAGTACGCAAACGAAGTCTTCTACAGACTATAACTACGAGAACTAACTTTAGATAAAAATGTTTTATTTTTCAATGTATTTTGAATTGTTTGAGAGTAAATGCATCATTAGATATTATTATATTTGTGTCTATTATGATCATGTTTGTATTTTGCGTTTTGCTTTAAACGTGATTTCAAAACAGTGAGTTTTTCATTTTATTTACGTAGGTAAATTCATATATTCCGTATTTTAATTATTAGTTTTTAATAAATATTGTTGACGTTGTTCTTACCTCACCACATCTACGACCCTGGCCAATGGGGGCACTCGTAAATTTTTCAAAGGGTGCTCGGGGCGCAGTGGTCCAAGGTCGAATGTGTACCATTCTCATATCCTGCCCCAAAACGCTGCCAAACATTTTTTTTTCATTTTGTAGATTGTCGGGAACAAAGAACAGCAAGAAATAAATTATTGAATAAATAATTAGCATTAATTAATAAAAGAATTATTAATGACAAATACTTTATTGAATGTTACGTACAATAAACACGGGATAGTAATCGATCGAAAAAAAATCATGGGCTATGGAGGAGGGTCTGGACCCGTGGACCCTCCCCCCCCCTCTTTGTGTGTGCCACTGATACTGGGTGGACCGCAACACCTTGAAAAAATTAGAAGTAGCCCGTACCCTAGAAAAGCCTGCCCACCCATGCTTTAAATCTATTGTGGTCTGTGAAGATATTTCTATACAGTAAGAATATCCTCTTTAGTTCAAAATCTTTCTTTGCTAACCTCATGTAATACCCGTAATCTCGCAAGTACTCTACTCAAACGATTAGGAATATGTTACTGTGCATATTACTTAAGAAAAGTGCGGAAACTTCGTATTCTATGAATGATTCCGTATTTTAACATAGGCAATTAGCTTATTGAAGTGAAAAATTCTTTAGCGGCGTTGGGCACTTTTTAGTAGGGGAAAATCTTATGGGTTCGCGTCACCGACATGCTCTGACTGGCGCACGCGCAGTGTGCTGTTCGCCTTAAAAACTTTTTGGATGAGTGAAATCTGGTGTGTTCGCGTCACCGACATGCTTATAGTAGTATATCTGTAGCTATACAACTGACGTATAGTGCTGTGTATATCTTATAAGTGAAATTGAATGGATTTAGTGAAAGTTCAATGTGTATATATTGTGCATTGTTGAAATAGTGTTTTTTTTGTTTGATTATTATTTGAATCGTTTAATTGAAGAGAATCATTGTGCAGTACGATAGTGAGTACTAAATAAATATACTAATATTTTTTAAGATAAAAAATAAATAACAGAAAATTATTTTAAACACTCGTATTTATTTTGGCGTTTGAAAATTAATATGTTTTTTTTAATTATTTTAAATCATTTTATTTATTCTGGCGTTTGAAAATTTTGTATTATTTATTTTCTAATATTTAACCTCTGCAATGCATCACACAATCCGGATTAGTATTTCACAGTGGCTTAGACGTTTTCTTACTACTGTGGTAAAACAGACTTCTAGTTGTTCAATCATTTTTATCGTGGATATTGAAATTAAAATTTTTATAAAACTTTACATATTGATGGTTGCCGTTTATATTTTGCCTGGAAAATCTATGAGATAGATGCAACAATTTTTATTCGAAAATTTAATGATTAATACAAAAGAAGGTTCTGAAATAATCGATAAGAGATTTGGCGAAAAATATGATAATGTACCGATGATTTTAAGTGGAGACTTCAATATTAACTTTGCAGATGATAAAAATCTGCCACTCATTGAATTTCTAGATGAAACACTTCATTTAAATATGTCCAATGATCGAAAACTCAGTACTACAAAATATAAAACGACGATCGATGCGGTTTTTACGCAATACTTAGATAAATTTGAATCAAACATTTTCCTTTCTTACTTTAGTTACCATAAGCCTATTGTATCTTTTTTAGGACAGAAGGAAATAATTGAAACTACGAAAAGTCTAAACATTGTTGAAATGAATGATGATAACGATGCAAACATTTAGAATAACGTTAAAAATCAAGTACATTAAAATCTAATTAAATACAAATACTATCCATAAATAATATGATTGTACGTTAATTGTTATTTCCAATTGAATTGTATTTATATTTTGTCATGATCTTGTACAGCCCGTAATATATTTGAATAATAAAAAACCATATAAACATGCATATAATTGTTGCTCGGTGTGTCAATAGATGTGAAAACCAGATGGATGTTGATAATTTTAGTTCAAACATTATGAAATTTCAAATTTTAATACTAAAAGTTGTAAGTTTTCACTTCTATCGGCAGTCTTTATAACTGCCAATTTTTTTTTAACTTGGTAATGTGCATAGTAATGTTACTTCTATAGTAACTAGTGGCACACACAACGAGTCCGGAACCCCCACTCCCATCGACCCTCATTTTTTGGGTTGATTATAATCATATGTATATAGTACGTAAAATTTATGATTTGTTTTTAATAATTTATTTTATTAATTAATGCTAAGTATCTATTCGATAATTTTTTTATTGTTCTTTGTTCCCAACAATCGACAGAATCAAATTAGGTGATATGATACGAAAATGGCAGACTTTCGACCCACGACACCCCCTCTCTTGAAAAACTCCAGTACATCAACCACTGGCAGAGCATATAGAAATCAAAAATTTCTCTCGATTGCTAGTTTAACAAGCAATTTTCAAACGGATGGCTACTCCAAAATCGGGAAAGAAAATTTAGATTGTTCTTAGAAGAAGAAGAATCAAGCTCAAAAAAGAAATCTCCAAGTAACAACAACAAAAAAATAATCCAGATTATGGATTATTTTTTTATTAAAGAAGTTACTTTTATATGAAGTTTCTTGATCCAAAAATTCATATTTTTGAAGAGGACAGTAAAACTAAAAAATGAGTAGTCTCCACAACACGGGAAAAAAAAAGACTAAATGAATATAGTTATTGGAGTATAATGTGTATTTAACTTGATTGTTGTAGTTTTCCGCAACATGAAATTCAAAACTTTTTTTTTTTATTTAATTGAATAATAAAGGATTTCTCAAACTTTTTTGTTCGCATGTCAAATGTTTTATCGAATCGGTACTCATGAAGATAACTCTTACATAAGATAAGTGTTAAGTAATAAAAAGAAATCTATTCTTTAAAATTAAATTGAAATTTTATTTATTTTAAGCAAAGGATAGCTTTACGTGCTGTTAAAAAAAGTCTAATTTTCTAAATTTTACGCACACAAATAGGGTATTCTTACACATTATACTAGTCATAATAAATTTTTCTGACTTTTTGTATTCCGAGAAAGGAATACAAATCAAAGTCATTTTGCGTTCAACAAAACTGCTTCAAAAAGAAACACTTTTGAGATCATTTCAATTCATTTAACAGTTAAGATTTCTTAAACAACGGCATTATTTGTTTTTTGAATTCTCAAACAGGGATTCTATTCATTCTGACCGTGCACTTCTTGACCAAAATGAAATTCTTTATTTTTTTCATTTTGTCTTTTTTTACCGTCAATATTTTCTCCAAGTAAACTAACTCGAGAGGGTGCGTGATTGATTGCATGTGATTTATTTACTTCGGAACAAATCAAGGCATTTAGTAAAAAGTTGCCCTTCAGAGTATCATTTAATGATTTTCGATAAAAATAAAAACCAAAGGAATGATTAGTTAGTTATAATTATTACAATACATATATATTGTAACAATTATAACTAATTGATCATTCCATTGGTTTATATATATCCTGTTTTGTTATTTAATACGTTGAAGATGGGAATTCTCATCTTCTATTTTTTGACTGTTGGTGACGGATGATGGAGATTCACGTCATTTACAACAAATACGGAATATATTAACCACTCTTTTTTTGTGCACAACATTTTTTAAATTGATTTTTCTAGACGGGGCATTATGATATATATATATATATATTTATTTATTTATGGGAATTCAGGCTATATACTTTTCACTGAATACCGTCTCTAATATGTTAAAATGTTGCTAGAAATGAACAGAATTTGGATATGATAAAAAAAAATTAAAAATTAAACTTTTCTTATGAAATGAAAATTTCGTATTTGTTCCTTAATGATAAAAATATCTTTTATCTCAAAACTGTCTTTGCGATATTTAACTAAGAAAAAAATGAGCCCGTCTTGGGAGCGGACTGTCTGAAATATTTAAAATAATATAAATAACGCGTGAATGGTTTATAATATTTATAGTGATCAAATATTTTTTGAGTATAATAAGAATAATTGGGTATTCTTCCATTTTAGTGTGCGAACAGTTTATGATGATTACTTACAAAAATGTGAGGTATAGTGTTTTTTCAAATACTTAAGAAATTTTCCTAATTTTATTGGATTTTAAATAGGTCGACGTCATATTACCCTTTCGGATTTCGGTTAACCATGTTACAAAGGATCACTCTCCGGCGCGATATTACTACAATAAATAAAATTTATTTAAAAAATAAAAATAATTCTCTCTTTTTGTCTAAAATTATTAAAATTAAAAGTTTTCTCCCTTCCCCAAGAAATCATAAATATAAAAAAAGCTGGAATATTCTAAAATTTGTTATTTGAATAATGGTATTATACGTATTACTTCCTATGTTAATACAAAATGAACTAAGATATGAATAAAACGAATTTGGCAAGTGAAGAAAATTAACTGTACGCGATTGCATGTAATCAGATGAAGGACTATTTATATGTGAATTTGTCCGTCTCTATAGATCTCTATAACTAATTCTGGTAATACTAACTGTCATTGTCTAGGCACGAGCTGGTGTAATGAATCGAGTTCATTGGAGCTTGCCGTAACTCGTTCCGTTGAATACGGTTGCGCATATTCAGTTCAGTAATACATCAAGATTTCATGGAATTTTCTTCTGAACTTTTCTCTTAAGATTGATTCACAAATAAAGATTCCAACTGGATAGATCAGGTGACGGTGGACGCCATAAGTCCTTCGAGACAATTCTGTTCTATCAGTGCGAAAACTAAGTGAGCTGTCTGCCTCATGCTTCCCCCTCCTTCCTCTCTGTGCATAGCTCCGTTTGTATCACAACTCGTTGCGTATTGTTCAGAACGTTATTTGTTGCTACGTCGAATACACAAACGCTATTTGATTTCTCCTCTGCCATGCTCAATTAGATTTTTTTAGGCAATCTACTATTTATAGAATTAGTAGGAATTGTGTGTAAATTTCAAGGAAAATGCATATAAATATAAAAAAAATAAGTAAAAAATTCAGACTCTCGGGATTGATTTGTACTGATAAAGTAAAATAATGAGAAAAGTGCCAGTGATAAGATCTGAAAAAAATTGCGCAGATGTTGAACTTTTTAAAAAATAAAATCTGGAGTACAACGTAAATATGCCACTTTCTTCAATAACGCGTTTGTGAACATATTTTTATTTCATTAAAAGTAAAACAACAAATAATTGAAAAACTTGTTCGCCAAAATCAGAGAGGCAATCAAAAATTAGAGCCCATATTTATTTCAAAACATCTGACTTCAACTGCAATCTAAAGCATGACATTTTTCATAAAGACTTCTCACAAGTTGAGCTTCGCAATATACGTAGTATTGGAGAGAACAGGATTTTTTTTTGTACCATATACGGTACAATGAACTCGAAAAGCTGTTAATGGTTAGCCATTTTCAAACTTGAAGGAGAAATTCAGGGGGGGGGGATTTATGGAGTTTTATTTGTTGATTTAAGGCTGTCTCTTTTCGCACAATGTTAAAGAATAAGATATGAACTCGGGATATTTTTCAGACAGAAAAATATCCCAACATTTATATATACTACAATTTTCCTTCCTCCCGTCTTAGAAATACAAGCATGTTTTATTAAAATACTAATCTATGCTTAAATCCATCCACTTTTTCTGTTTTAAAATGTGTTTTTTATGTTATGTTGTGTTAATATTTAACTTTACCTGTTAAAGTAAAAAATGGCACTTTTGCAAAATGTTTCAACACAGTATGATTAATGTGTAGGCCTGTTATAACCATATTTTAATACAGGTACATTTTGTTTCATACCTGAAAATGTGTTCAGAGTTTGGGATTTGTTACGAAATATTTAAAAAATTAATATTTATTTAAATTTGTAATTAAGATTAGAAACACGCCCGTCCATCCCCGATCGTTTCTCATTGCGTTTCCTTCATTCTACGTTTTCCATTTCTATTGAGCATAAGGGCAAGCTTGCTGTTGTATCTTATTTTGATTGAAGATTAGAGACTGACCTGTATCTGTAGTTGCGACCAACTCAACTGATCAACTCTTGAACTAGCTCTTCTTTTAAACGTTGTTCATTAGGAAATAATACAGTATTTCCATAGAACGGAAGCTGAAATGAAATATGGATTCGAGCTTATGACCCCCTCACTGCGAGAAACGATCTTCAAAACTGAGAGCAAACAGCTCACTTTTGAGTACTTCACATTCTCAAAATAGCTCCGATGCACGCTTACTCAAATCTGAGAATCGGATATTCTCATATCGAGACACAAGTACATTCTCATTTTTGAACCTGTTACCGGATCAAATTTTTGAGAACGAAAGATCGGTATGAGTATATAATGCACTCATATTTGAATCTGTTAATGTATCAAATATGAGTTAAAACAATAAAATGAGTATGAATAGCATTTATTTTCGGTACTGTTGATCTAATATGAATTTTTAACAGAAAAATATTTATTAACCCAAATCTTAAGGGATTTAAAAATGTGATACCTGAGTTGTAAATTTTCACTTTCTACATCTTACGTATTGTTTTATTTTCATTTCATGAAATTTTTACACTTAACTTCGAAATCAAAATTCATTTTACATTTATTGTGTGTAACAAAAAGGTACTCGCATATTATCGCGAAAGTGCCTAAGTTAAAGATAACTCGCCAAATTGGCAGTAACGATTTCGCATGTGTCCTACGCGCTGAATTAGCAACCATGTACTTCGTTTTATATAATGTCGCCAATACGGTGGCGACAATACGCAAGTATCAACAAAAATATTACTTTTCGAGAAAAAAAAATGCAACTATTATTTGATCACAAACTGCATGTCTTCGAACTTTTACCGCAAATATAAATCTTTGAAAACTGCAAAAATGAATTCGATGTAATAGTTAAACAAATGTGTATATGCATTTTGAACTAGTTCCAGAAGCAATTTGATTCATTATTTATATTTATGTTTCTCTAGAAGCATTATATTGTTTCCTTAAAATCATATACAAGCAGAAAATTAACTTTTATTTAAAAAAATTCAGCCCTTCAATAATAAGTTATTAGAAATATCTAGGAAACATTATGATAAATAACAGATTTTTCTAAGTAAAAATTTCAAAACAATGCCAGAAAGAAATAGCTTTTTTACATATTATATAACCTGAAGAAAAAAACCTTTTGACTAAACTAACACTCATTAGGCCCAGGTGTGTAAGTACTCTTTATATCAATTGTTTTGTTTAAATAGAAACATCTATCCACATGGAAATAAAGAAAATGCATTGCTATATTAAAAATTAAGATCGTTTTTTGTTAAATCAACTGATTTTACACTCTCCTATCACCAAAGAAAACAAATATTATAGTTTTTAAGTTAATGGTTTTTTTAAAATTAAAATACTTAAAAATTTCAGTCCTTAGAAGAATGTAAAAACAACTAAAACAGTAGATTTTTGCATTAAAAAACATTTAAAATAAACAAGTTTTTAACCAACTGGAAAGAGTTTTTAGAGAAGTTTTCTGCACCCATTTAAAAGAAAAAATAACATCCCAAGGAGCAACAGAATCATAATCTAGCCATTTTTCTACTTTATACAGCATTTTATTTTCAATTATTCACTGTTAACAAGAAAAATAAAACAAACCAAAATCATATTGTTGAAATATTTATTCTGGAAATTATACACATACATATATACTTAAAAAATAAACAAGAATATAAGTGAAATTTTTTTTTATAAACACTATCTAATCCATATTATAGTCAACTCCATCCTTATTTGTGCAGAACAGATTATGTTTTAGTGTAATATATATTGAATTATTATTGTAAATATAGGAAAGTGTGTAAAAGTACAAAAATAAACAACTTTTTAATTTTTTTTATCAAATCATGTCTTTGAGTTACAAAATGTGAGTGAAAATGCCTTTCAAACAGTGTTGTTTCAAATAAATTACATGTTAGGATATGCGAGTCATCTAAATTATTTACTGCAGAATTTATAGATAGCTGGTTCTGAAAGGAATTTTGAAAGTTTTCTCATTAGAGTAAAATTTTTACAAAGGTTGTTCATAATTATATAGTTTTCGAAATGACTATCTACAAAATTTAGCATAACACATGTAGTGATATGATATACCTGTATGAGTATTTAGAACATAAGGACAAAGGCTACAATGTGAAACCAATGGTCTTTGGCAGAAAGTGCAAAATGTATGAAATTCATAGATTAATTTTATCCAAAAAATATGTATAAAAAAAAATTCAGAGCTATATCAAGATTTAAAACAAATTATGAGTGGAAACATTAAAAATCAAGATTTGTACTAACAAGCAGAAATGAAATTAGTGCAAATTAAAAATAAAGCATTCATAATTTAGAAACTAGATAAAAGATTTAAAAAATACAATTTTTATAAATATTGCACGTCTACCTGAATTTCACATTTATAAAAACAACAGTTAAAAAAATACCACACATTGGAACAATATATACAGGAACTAATTTGCTATCAGTACACTACACATTAAACATCTTTTAGAAGTGGTTTTGAAATCGCTGCAAAAATTTTGGCATCCAATAGTATTCAATCAATGATGATGGTCTCCCACTAAGAACTCAACACGACAATAATTTAAAAGAATGGCTTATTCCTGGCAAAAAAGGAATTACATTAAGAAGCAAAAACATAAGTACTTTTTTTTATAGAAAACCAATTAGAAAAATATGAATGCCAGGATTTAAAGAAATAGAACAAAAGGTATTTAGAAATGCCAAGAAAAAAGCAGAAAAAAATAAAATTGAAACTGGAAAAATAATAACTGCATATAAAAGAGTGGGGTGCTCAATATCAATTGTTATAATTTCTTACTAGTTCTATTCCAAAATGCAGAGTTAGTGTAAAAATGTAGTACAGAGGACCCCACGCCTTTACCACGATGACATTAATTTTCTAGTTAATCATTTTATTCTTATATTAAGATTTATTTCTTACTTTTTAGTTTGATATAAAAAAGCATGTTTCTTAAAACTATAATTTAAATTAATTGTGCTTCAAATACGTCAGACTGAACAAATTACGTATTATCACAACAAATGCCAAATCTAATAATAACACACCAAGTTGGCAACCCTGATTGGTAATTGCGTCTTATTGCAACCTATTAGCGATATTATATGAAATGAAGCACCTGGCAGCCAATTCAGTGTGTACCACACATAGGAAATCGGGTGGCCAACTCAGCGAGTTATTTAGAGTCAGCGATTGTCGCAAAAATACACAAGTACCCTCCGAGTTCCTGTGTGTTGAACGTGCTGAATTGGCAAACAGGTGCTTTGTTTCATATAATGTCACCAATTGGTTGTGATAATACGTAAGTATATACCAAGATTTATGTTTTTTCACTTGTGTACAACATACCTGCATACAGGAGTTTTTGTACCCAAGCTGTATTAATTTTTGGTACTTTCATAATATTGCAACCATATTGGTGAAATTATATGTAATACAACACATGGTAGTCAATCTGGCGCATACGACACATGCAAAATCAGGGTCACCAACTTGGCACGTTATCTTGAACATTGGCATTGTTGTGGTAATATGTATCGTAAAATCTGGTGTATGGTGCACACTTTTAACACAAAAAATAAGATTGAATTTTATGCGTGCACGTTATATACCAGGTATAAAAATAAGAGCTTTAAAAAATGTGAGCACAGGAAAAAAAATTAGATTTCTACATAGATCAAAATAATGGTTATTTAAAAGAAATGGCATTCCTTATGAACTTAAAGGGTTGGACTTCTAGATGTATACTATTTTTTACTAAAGCTTAGAATAAATGACTTTCAAACTTTAAGAGCATGACTCGCATACATCTCAGGTTTCTTCATGAAAATGGGGGTGCACATTTTCAGCAAATAAACATAAAAATTAAAAATTGCTACTTGAAAGTATAAGTGCATGTAATACGATAGTATACATGATATGCCAGATTTTATGGTAAAAACATCATTTTTCTCTACCTTTCTTTAATGAGTAAAAGCATAAAATATATTTATATTGGGTTAAATATAAAGAATCTGTGATATATATACTTCATTTATTTTCATCCAAATAAACAAAACACTATAGTCACAATAAAGGAACCATAAAATAAATGTAATGAAATAATTTCTTTATGAGAACTTTTAAGACATTTTCCATACGTTTACCAATAAGCTAGAAAAGTTCTTTAAAATCTACAAGAAATTAGTCTCTTAAAAAGATTACTAATTGAAAACAAAAATTTATTTTGTAGGCTTGCCTTTTTCAAGACATGCAAGCTATTTTAAAGTTCAATATGAAAATAAAACTATTCCAATGTAGCAAAGGAATACTTAAATTATTATTTGCCTATAAGCAAGTGCCCAAAAAATCAACAATGTGACTTATTATGAATCAAGTAAATTTCATTAAGATATGTGACTACCCAAAATTCACAGTTTTGGTGAAAATTTTCAAAAATTACTTTTGTGTTTTTATTTTAAAGACTATACATTTAAGATTCCAAAAACACTCTATTTTTGTTTCTATGATATCTAGAAGCAAAGTTATAGCATAATTAGTAAACTGGAATTGGAGTTAACAAAACCAGATGCTGATCCCTACACAAAATATTTTTAAGATATTGAATTTAAATTTTCAGAACATGTATTATTTAGTTCTATCTGTGTTATGAATCAAACTCTAATCTCTGTGTATATACAGTGAACCCAAAAAGTGTTCGTACACTTGCAATTTCCTATAAAATTTATTGTTTCCGACTAATAAAAATTAATATTTTGGAATTGTAATTTTTTTATATCTGTAACTTGTTCTTGGTGGAATGACATAATTATTTTTTAAAAATTGTATAACTATTATTTTTAAAAATTCATAATCAAAAAGCTCCTGAAAAATTACGCCACTAAAGTCTTAGAACACTTAACAAAAATCTCAACATAGCTTTAAATATTGTATTTCTTTCTTAATTTAGAACTTAGTAGGATATCTTTTAGTGTCCACAACAACTTTTGGACATCTTGATATAGATTTATTGAGTTTTTGTAATTTCTGCATTGATTTTCCTCCATGCTTCTGTGATTATTGTTTTTACTTCCCATTATGTGTTTATATGTCATGTTTTCTTTTTATTTTAAATCTAGTTCTCCCCAAATATGCTCTGCTGGGCTAAATAAATTGATTGAGGAGGTGTTTTCAAACTTTTGGGTACAGGTATAGAGACACCAGCAGTGTACATTGAGAGCAGTTCGCTTGGCGTCATTATCCTGTTAAAAAATGAAGTCGTCTGAAATATCCAAATTTTGAGAGGATAATTTAAAATTTCTCTTTAAAATATTTAAATAGAGCTCATGATTCTCAATACCATCAAAAAATACCAAATTACCTAATTCCTGAAGCCTATTTACACCCCCCCCTCCCCCGCAAGAACACCTCTGTGTTGAATCATGGAGGTGGAGGAGCTCTTGTTCCACATAAATTCACTGGATTAAATGCCTCATTTTTTCCTTTAAAACTATTATATGCCCATCAGAACCAAAAATGTTGAATTTTCTGTCATCCCAATCACTTTCCTGTCAATTTTGAATTTTCTGAAACTTAAGTCACAAGAATCTAGTTGATGAATGAACCATGGAAGTGGAAGTGTTCTTGCGTGGGGGCGTAAATCAGCCACAGAATTAGGTAATTTTTGATGGTATTGAGAATCATGAGCTCTAGTCAAATATTTTAAAGAGAAATTTTAAATTGTCTGTCCAAAATTTGATATTGAACACGACTTCATATTTTAACAGGATAATGAAGCCAAGCGTACTGCTCTCAATGTACACCGCTGGTGTCTTTATAACTGGCCCAAAATTTTGTGAAAACACCTCCTCAATCAATTTATTTAGCCCAGCAGAGCATATTTGGGGAGAACTAGATTTAAAATAAAAAAACATGACATAAACACATAATGGGAAGTAAAAATAATAATCACAGAAGCATGGAGGTAAATCGATGCAGAAATTACAAAAACTCATTAAATCTATATCAAGATGTCCAAAAGTTGTTGTGGACACTAAAAGATAGCCTATTAAGTTCTAAATTAAGAAAGAAATACAATATTTAAAGCTATGTTGAGATTTTGTTAAGTGTTCTAAGACTTTAGTGGCGTAATTTTTAGGAGCTTTTTGATTATTAATTTTTAAAAATAATAGTTATGCTATTTTTAAAAAAATAATTATGTCATTCCATTAAGAACAAGTTGCAGATATCATAAAAAAATTACAATTTCTATACATTAATTTTTATTAGTCGAAATCATTAAATTTATAGGAAACTGCAAGTGTACGAACACTTTTGGGGTTCACTGTATTTATGTACTTCATTGCATTTAAATGTAAAAAATATCATTAATTTTGTTAAAAATCGAGTTTTTGCATAAAATTTGGCATATTTAAAAAACTTTTAAAGTAATACATATCTTTTAATTCCTAATATATAAAGATGTTCCATTATTTATGTACTGTATAAATATTATTTGAATACATTCATTAGAATTTTGTGTAAAAGATCCTAATTGCAATTTTTCATGAAAATTTTACTAAACTCGACAATTTTTATAATCTATAAAACTCTCCAGAAAACAGCAAAAGGGTTGAAAATTAGTTAAACATGAAGCTAAAGAGTTTGAGCTATAAATATGGTGAATTTAAGAAATGTACAACTAGTAGAACATTTTTCATATTGTATTTAAATCTTTAAAAGCATTGTCTGAGAAACTATGTTTTTTGGCTTCACGGTAAAGTTCACAAATGGATTTCTTTTAAGACATTGAATTAACATTTTAAGAAAACTTTTATTTTATTTTATTTGTATTATAGACTATAATCTCTGTGTATGTATTTATGCATTTTATTGCACATACAATTTGTGAGAAAAAACATGCTTTTTTTTAAAAAATTGACCAATTTCAAAAAAATAATGTAAATCTTATCGCTTTAGGCACAGATAATGATGTTATTTGTGAGCAGTTTTAATATTATTTGAATATATTAATTAGAATTTTCAATACAAGGTTTACTGTACTGCAATTTTTAACTAAAAATTCCCAATCTATCCAAAATAATTTAAAATTTTGTGGAATTGTATTTTAATTCCTGACTCAAGTGTAGTATAGGGGAGAGGGCCCTTTCGATTTTTATATAGATATTATTGGTTAGATACGAATTCATTCTGGCTTCGGGAAACCTATCGCTAAGTGAAGTAGCTTGGCGATCGATTTTGGTCACCAAAAAAATTTGACATCGCCAAGTATCTATACTACACTTGAAGCTTAATTCCTAGTTCTATGCACACCCTTTTTAAAGAAAAAAGTGTTTTTTTAGTTGAAAATTTATGTTTAATAAAATGCTCCAAACGTAGCCACATACCTCTTAAATTTGTTTTTTAAGTAATCCGCCAAAAAAAAGCAGATAATCACATTTTTTCGCTAAATTCCTATAAAAGCCTTACAAAATCAAAACAATCTAGTACTCATGTGTTCGTCCGCGGTAGCGTGGTAGAAACGAAAAATAGTTCGGAAGATTATGAGAACTAAATTTGTTGTTGAACCCCAATCTTTAAAATATGTAGCCAGTATATTAAAAAAAACTTTTTTAATCCTGAATATCTTTTAATTTGTTTGATAGTGTTAATTAACCATTTTTTGAAATTTTGAGTACATGTAATGTCTCATATTTGTAAAGGCATGCGTTCAAATCTGATATAAACAAACTCATTTCAAACTGAGTAAGTCCATGTAGTCATTTTTGAGTATTTCTTTTTTCTCC
>BMAO01031833.1:0-31424 GCA_019973975.1 Trichonephila clavata
GACGTATATACGTCCTTGGCAATTGTCGTTTTGGTTAGCGAGACGTTCATACACGTCGGTGGTACGTAAGAGTTTTCAAGTCGTGTTGTAGCTTAAGCGTTTAAGTATAGTATTATTAAATTCAATACTTGTGTTATTGTATGGAGGAAGGGGGGGCGATGAAATTATGACGGAATATTGGGTCGTGAATATTCAGAGTTTGAGAAGCACTGGTCTAAGTTTCGGACTTTTAAAACACATACCAGTTTGAATCTTTTGTAACTCTACCAGTATCTTAGATGTGTAGCTTTACTTTCAATGCCAAAGTAAAAATTTCAATTAACTGCTGGATGGTTGTAAGAAATGTTAATAAAAAGGCTGTAGCAGGCTGTTACATGAGATTTTCCTCTTGAAATTAACTTGTTTTTTTATGTTGTTACAAATCTTATCTACCTTCTTAAAGAAGAAACGTTATATGTTAATGAGATTGATTAAAAAAGCGAATTGAAAGTATTAGTGAATGTAGTTGTTGATAGGAATAAAGCTGATATTAGAGAGAGTGTGAACATACTTAATGGTATCCGACTACCCTAAAATGTGAATTTTGCCAAAAATTGACAAATTTTTTATGATTTTATTTTAATGGCCATCTTATTAGCTTTATAAAATACCAAGCATTTACATTTTCCGTTCCCTAGAACAAAAACTGCAAGTGTTTTAGTAAAAGAAGATGCCATTACTTTAAGCAAGATGTCATACTTTAAAACGCGTTTTACTCGAAATGTGATTTTTTTGAAAATAATCAAACGGGGTCAGCGATTGCTAAAAAAGTTTTGAACATAATTAACTGAAATTTTTTCTGTAAGTTCTGTATAATAGTAGAATTGTTTTAACTTTCAGATTTATCAATCACTGTTTTATTAAAAAATGTGCAGTTCTTTATGTGAATATAATCACTATCATTTTAAGCATTTTCGTATAGTATCCGAGATAAAGTGCTCTAGTTTTTTAAGAAAGAAAATATCTCTTATCCTGAAGGTCATTTCAAAATTTAATAATACAGCAACACATTAGAGTGAAAAAAATCTAAAATTTGTTTATAAACCTTTGGTAGAGAATGGGCCGCCTTTATGCTATTTTTTGTCAATTTTTACTTATTTTTTCCCATTTTAGTAATAATAATTTCTTTTTCCCTTCTTAATTTTGGCACATTTTTCTTAAAATGCTCTAAACAAACATGAAAATAACAAAAAAAAAATCACCATATCTCCTTTTTTTTAAAAAAAAAAAGTTGTCGCAACCAGTCGGGTACCTTAAGTACACTATAATCAAATGTAAGAGGAAGGACTCCAGAGGTCAACTACATTAAAGATTACGACAGCGCCTCTCAAACTGTGGGGCGCGCCCCTAGTGTAACGTGATAACCCTAAGAGCACATCGAAGAGTCGAAAATAAAGTATTTTATCTTAAGAAATTATTAATTTACAGAAAGGAAGCAAAACAAAATACTTTTTGACATAAAAAATAAAATACACGCTGCATATTTATTGCAATCTGCTCCGATATAAAAATTAGAAAAAGGGAAAGTAACATAATTTTATACTATAACTTAAAATATTTGTTAATTAAAGTAACAAATAAAAAATGTAACACTTACTTTGATAATTGGTATGGTTTATAATTAAGGTCGCGTTGTAGCTTTATCGCGCGCGCGCGCGTCAAAGTACATTATTTTTGCATTACATTACATTTCAATACATTATTATTGTAGGAGAGAGGGAGAGCGATGAAAATTATGATTGAAAATTGGGTCAAAAATATAGAAAATTTGAGAAGCACTGGATTAAGAGTATCGGCATTGTGAAATATTTTACAAACCATTTAGTCAGCATCCCTTCTTGTTTCAGAAAGATAAGATATTAGTTAAATCTGATTAATAATAAATTAAATAACCTCCAATTATATATTTCAACTGAAAGTGGCCTGAACATCATAGCCATGGTGCATGTGATATAATTCAGTTTTCAAGAACACCTGATTTTTAAAATTTGTAGCAACTCAGGATAAAAAATTGTCCAGCATGCTTAATATTTAAGTTTAATAATTGATATTTGACTCTATGGTCCTCACATAAATCGAGTATATAGAAACTATCGATTCATTTCAATAGAATCACTAAATTTGAATCGTATCCTAGCAACAATATTTTCAAAACATAACTCCATTACCATTAAGAGTGCGAGGATATGTTTTAAAGTACCAATTTTCCAACAAATAATTAAACAGAAATCCATATAGCGTATTTATTGACTAAAAATAACTGAAACGCATCGTACATTTAAATGTCTTAACAGGCATCCCTTTGATTCACTTTTTTAAAACTCTATAAAATATTATTAATATAAGACTTGGAATCCCCTCCATAATATTTATTTTGAAAGTATCTAGATGAGCTATATCAATCATCATATTTTGTTGCATGTCAAGCTTATTCAAAGACTAATTTCTTACAATCTTTTGGACGAGCTCTGTGTGTAGTAGGTGTACGTGGATGTATCGTGTATCAGTTCTAAAATATATATAATGCGGAACTCTCTTTTCTTTCTTTTCTGTGAAAACTCTTCAAGAAACTTATTTTTTCTCTCTATATATAAAAAAAAGTTTTTGTGATGCTTTAATAAATTTATTATGTACTATCGCAACAATGCCAACGTTCCAGATAACTCGCCAAATTGGCAACTCTGATTTCTTTTGTGTCGTTCTCGCTGAATTGGCCGCCATCTGCTTTGTTTCGTATAGTACGGTTGTGATAGAACATTATTCAAGCTATCGCAGAAAAAAATCGCAACGATTGCCTGGCCGGCAGTCCTTGAATGAGAAAGAAGACGTTGTCTCTTACGAAGACTTATTAACAATCAAAGGACCTTTCAACTTTCCAGAAAGCTGCAAAAGCTGCTGGCTTATGGAAATTTGAGGACTTTATCAATTAAATGCTGGACGATGTAGCTTCAGCGATGAATTGAATTGAAGAGAAGCGCAAAGAACGAACTTTGCGAAAAAAAGAACAAATAAATAGAAGTACATAATACATGCAAATTACAGTATTACAATTTTGAGCAATAAGTATGAACCATTGTATAATTTTTACAATGGGGGTCAGTCCACTGTTAGGCGGACAGGGGATACAGTCCTTTAGGCGGAGACATCCACAACTGTGGTTTTCAGTCGATTGTGCAGTATTAAATAATGCTAGGATTTATATTTTTCTCATAATATGTCTTTAATACCCTTCCTCTAAGATTTAACAAACAAATCACCATATTTAAAAATTTAATTAAAAAAAGAAACTCTCTATATACTGGATTAAAGTATATTACGCAAATTATTTTGATATTGCTAACTACTGTGCTAAACTTGTTACTTTAGATGGAGAAAAGGTGATTGTGCTCGCTCCTTGCTCCTACGTCTCAAATAGTTTTAAAATATACTTTTCGAAAATCGGGACAGATTTTGTATTATTACAAATGTATTTATCGATCTACAAGTCAAAAGATAGTTGTCAACACTCAGTATTAAAATTAACCCTTATACTAGGCACATGGTTAAATTTTTAAATAACCATTATCCATTTCCTGCTGTTTACCTAGATTTAAATATAGAAATAAACCCCTCAATTGTTTTTTTGGATTAGTCAGGGCCGAGGATTGCTATGCGTTCTCATGCAATTTTTCCAAAATATAATTACCTTACTGAGCCCACCGATGTTTTATTTGTTAGTTGTGGCTTAATTCCTTAGTTAAAAATCTTAATATTCACGTCAAGTAATTTATTGCTTACATTTATCAAAAATGCATCTCTAAAAGGAAAAAAAAATGTTTATTGTTGTATAATCATTTTTGGTTGTGTTTTTTGGATTTGATTTTGAATTCTATTTCAGCATTGAATACTATTTTACAATAAGAAAATTGATTTTATCTCATTCCCCACAGAACAGTTCTTTTTTATTAAGAGTAAAATTTTTCAATAAAATTTATATTCCATAGTTTACAATATATCCTTTTTGACTTTTACTCTATTTTAAAGTGATTCTACTCCCCCCCCCTCCCTTTTTTTTTAAAAACTTTTTTGCCGATCAGTCTACAGCTCCTGTTCTCTGGTTTGCTAATTTGGCTGACTTTCCCTTCCCAGTGTATTATTTTGCATCATATGGTTTATTTGAATATTATCTTTGTAAATGATTCATATATACTTTTTTCATTCAAATACTTCATGCCTGAAGCGCATATTGTTTTAATATTGGGTGTAAGGGAAAGTTCTATCGTTTTTTTTTCTGAAGAACAAATAAAAATATTTTTTGATTTTAATTTAAAATTTAATCTAAAATGTTATGTCATTTGTTAGTTACAACTGTCTGCTTGTGTTCTGGCAGCTTATCTAAGTCCCTGGAAAAGAAGTAATCTGTTTTGGTGACAAAGTATTCTTCCACGGCCATTTGGACATATTCATAATTCATATATTTATTTCCATCAAGAAAGTTTTGTTGCGATCTGGAAAGATGATAGTCAAATGGCGCAACATAGGGAGTTTCTGCTGGCTGAGGTAAAGTTTCCCAACTCAACTATGCAATTTTTTATGCGGAGCTCCTTGCTATAAGCTGTCAAGCAATGCCGTGATGAAGAATCACACGCTGTCTGTTAACCAAAGACAGTGTTGCAAATTAAATATTAATTCTATAGATGGCGCTGCACGTCATCCGTGATGTATACTCATTTGGCTTGTAGAGCCAGAGTCATGTAATGTTATTTGTGCTGTGTACTTGCCTTCCGTGTTGTCTGCAAAATAAACAAAATGCCAAAAGATGAACTGAATTATAGAACTGAGAATGAAAGATACATTGGAATTATAATAGCCTACCTGACCATGGAATATAATAACTAAGGAAACGTAAAAGACAGACCTTTATGTTGAATTTCTGCATTCAAAACATCAAGTTGCTGTTTCTCATTTCCTTCCTTCAACTCATAGTGCACTATACCCTTGATATCTCACCAAGAAACACAACATAACCTTCTTCTGATGCCCGCCAGCTTTGGATGTGGATGGTGGTGTCTCCCCTTTGTAAACAAATGTTTTTTTCCTTACCACGTGATTGTACACTATCCCCTTTTCATCTCCAATCACGAAGTGGTTCAAAATCGGTTCCCATTTGTGACGAGCAAGATTTGAAAAACCTATTGAAAAACTCTGGTTATTAAATTTTTTTCGTTTAATTCGTGTGGCACCCATAAAGAGAGTTTGGACACAAAACCAAGCCTTTAATGTTATCCAAAGAGGCAGTCTGATGAATTTCAAGCTGGAAGCCCACTTCTGTGGAAGTTAACGTGGGATTTCTCCTGATCATACTGCGTAGCTCTTCGTCACTGTCATCTGATAGCCTTACAGATCTGGGTTCTTCTTTCAAAGAAAAAGCACCCAAGCAAAATTTCGCTAGCCATCTTTGGCATGTTGGAGCTATTACCGCTTCCTTTCCAAAGACGTCACACAAATTTCTTTTTGCCTCCATTGCATTATTTCCTTTTGGGAACTCAAACAACATACAATGTTTTAAGTGCATTTTTTCATCATTCATGTTGACAGTTTTACAAGTTCAAAAAAGTGACTAAAATGGTAAAAAATGTATATAAATCATCAATGGTATACTAAGCTAATTGTTTAAACTGGCTTTAGTCGGATCCGAATTCTTGCTAAGGATCGACAACAAACCATATTTAAAAACGACAGTTTTCCCCCTTATAATCCAACTGGCTGTCCCGCCCGCTTCGCTGGATATTTCATGATGTTTTATAAATTTTTACTGCTTATATATATGTATAAATTATTGATATCTATGTCATAGCATTAAGAATTCGATTGAATTGAAAAATATACTTATACCTGTAACTGTCGCCTGTTGATAAAAAAAAAAGGGGCAGAACTCATCTAATTTGTATTTTCGAAAAATCTCTAAAATTGAAGCATACAATGATGTTTGCTCTTTCGTTACTCAAAAACCAAGTGGATTCCCGCAAAACCAATTTTCGGTGGACCTCTACTCCGTAAATTGAACATGCAAGCCAAATTTCAAGTCTAAATCTAACAGAAAAAAGCAAAAGTTTTACTATTAATATCCCCGTAATCCCGTTGAGAGCCGTTTTCCAAAATTACCGCTCTTAGCGGATTTCAATTCAACAAAAGAAAAATGCAAACCAAATTTCATTATTACAGTCCTTGTAGCTCGAAAAAAGTAATTTTTTTTGTCAATACGTCCCAGTAATCCCCTGCAACCCCCCAGAACTTGATTTGCTTAAAATATATTCTTAGTGGATCCCTATTCAACAAAAGAAACATGCTTAACAAATTTCAAGTATATGGGTCTAACAATTAAAAACAGGAATTTTTTTTCTGTAACTCCTCTTGACCCCTCGCAAACATCTTTAGGGGTCAATTTCCATTTTACTCTTTGTTAGAGGAACTCTATTTCATGAAAGGAACATGCCTACCAATTTTCAAGCAGGATGATCAAGTAGTTTAAAAATGGAAATATTTATCGATTACGCCTCTTAATCTCCCGAAATTAAACTTAGTAGTTGATATTCGCGAAACCCATTTTGTAGCGGTTCTCTACTTTACGAAAGGAATCTGCTTATCAAATTTCAAGACTGTACGTCTAACAGTTTAAAAATGGGGATAATTGTCTATAACGCCACTTCTGGGTCTGTTTCCACAAAACCCATTTTGTAGGGGAATTGCACTCTATGAAAGGAATCTGCTTAGCAAAATTTGAAGACTGTGCGTCCAATTAATTAAAAATGCAAAAAAATTATTAATAACGCCCCTTGAATCTTCGCAACACCACCTAGGGGTCGATTTTCACAAAACACATTTTGCAGTGCATTTCTATCCTATGAGAGGAATCTGCTAACCAAATTTCAAGACTGTGAGTCTAATAGTTTAAAAAAAGAAATAATTATTTATATCTGCCCTTAACCCCCGCAACACCCCTTGGGGGTCAATTTTCTCCAAACCCGTTTTGTAGCGGATATTTACTCCATGAAAGAAACATTCCTACCAATTTTCAAGCAGGTAGGTCAAATAGTTTAAAAACGAAAATATTTATCTCTTACGCCACTTATTCCCCTGCAACGCCACTTAGAGATCTAATTTCACAAAACCTTCTTATAGCTGATCTCTACTCTATGAATGAAATCTCTTTATCAAATATAAAGACTGTGCGTCTAATAGTTTAAAAATGGAAATAATTATCTATAACGCCCCTTAAGTCCCCTCAACGCCACTTGGGGGCAATTTTCACGATCTCTACCCTATGAGAGGAATCTGCTTACTAAGTTTCAAGACTGTACGTCTAATAAATTAGAAATAGGAATTTATAACGCCCCTTAAACCCCCCACCCCGCAACACCCCTTGGGGGTCAATTTTCCCAAAACCCATTTTGTAGCGGATATTTACTCCAGGAAAGAATCTTACCTACCAATTTTCAAGCAGGTAGGTGAAGTTGTTTAAAAACGGATATATTTATGTATTGCGCCCCTTAATCCCCCGCAACGCCACTTAGAAGTCTGTTTTCACAAAACCCGTTTTGTAACTGATCATTATTCTACGAAAGGAATCTACGTATCAAATTTAAAGATAGTGCGTCAAATAGTTTTAAAATGGAAATAATTATCTATAACGCCACCTAAGCCCCTGCAACGCCACTTGGGGGTCGATTTTCACCAAACTCATTTTGTAGCGGATCTCTACTCTCTGAAAGGAATCCGCTTACCCAATTTCAAGATTGTACATCAAGTAGTTTAAACATGGAAACAATTATTATTAAAGCCCTTAACCCCCTGTAACGCCCCTTGCGTTTCGAATTTCGGAGAATCCTTTCTTAGCTGATGTGTACTCTATCAAAGGAACATATCTACCAAATTTCAAGTCTGTAGGTTTAATAGTTCCAGAGATTTCGTGATTAGTCAGTCAGTCAGTCGCTTTTCTCCTTTATATATATAGATAATATATACAGGTATATAACGTAAAATTTGTTTATTTGTATGGTTATACACTCTATAACAAACAAAAAAAAAACGACGCACCAAGAAAGAGTTGCCCAATTGTACTGAAACTTCGTAAGCAAAGACATTTGTACAGAACATACAAATGATTAAAATTTGGAGTCAAATGAATGAATAGAGGCGGCTACAGCGTATCGGAACTGCGCACTCAGCATGTGGCTATAAGAAGCGATTCTCAATCTGATGGTCAAAATTTCTGTTCATAGCGATTTAGAATACCTTTCAACGACTGAAAAAATGCCTCATCGTAAGATTTGAGTTCATTAAGGGCAACTGTCAGAGTTTGAAAGAGATCGTGTCATTCGAATGAAAGAGGCAGGATGGGCAAATCAGACAATCACTCGTCATATGGGTCGAAGCGGTGCTGCCGTTAGAAGATCCTGGCAAGAATGGGTGGACAATGGATGATTTCAGCTTCAGTATGGTAGCGGTCAACCTAAGGCCACAGCAGATCAGGAGGCCAGATTGATTATCAGATCAAATGTCACAGCTCCTGATTAATCGTTATCAACCATCAGACGTACTATTCGTTCACGAGTGTTCACCATGACCATTCACAGACGGCTGATAGAGCACTACGCCCCCTGACATTCAGTCCGAACATTGTTATGCCAGATTACAGTGGTTCTTGGCTCGATCATGTTGGAATCATGCTGACTGGGGACATATAGTGTTTAGAGACGAATCCCGCTTCCAACTGTGTCCTGTCAATTATCAAAGACCTGTCTATAGACTCCCAGGGTAGCGTGACGATCCTGATTTCACTACTGCACGCCATATAGGCCCTCAACCAGGATTTATGGTCTGAGGTGCCCTTTCGTTTGACAGCCGGACCCCTTTGGTCGACATTAGAAGCACACTAATAGCACAGAGTAAAGTCGACGAGACATTCTGAGAACTGTTTTGCTACTGTTCCTTTTGCTGTATCCTGGTGTTATTTTTAGCAAGATAATTCCACACCACATAAGGTACGTGTTACTCTAAACTATTATGCAGATTGTCAAACATTTCCTTGGCAAACCAAATCTCTCTCCAATCGAGTATGTATGGGATATGATGTGGAGGCGACTGCATCCACCAGGGAATGTTGATGACCTGGCACGACAATTGGAGCAAATTCGACAAGAAAAATCGCAGGAGACCATCAGGGTGCTTTATTACTCTATGCCATGTCGTGTGGCAGCTTGCATCCATGCTAAAGGTGGGTCAACACCTTATTGAGCTAGTTACTTTGGAAATATGTAACTCTGAAATAAATCAATAAATTTTTCTGAAATTGTAATCATTTTCTATTCTGTACATAATCTTTCTATACACCAATTTTTGTCTCTATCGGGCTATTCGTTCTTGGTGCGTCGTTTTTTATAAAGAACTTACCATGCTCGATTTTTCCTTCTCTTATTTTCTTGGCACACTGAATCAGGAATCTTATTAACTGATTGGTTGTAAAGGATGTAGAGCCACAGGTTATTATTCGTTCAGTGTCTCAAAACTTTCTATTCTTGTATAGATGTTAGAGCGTTCTGGACTAGTTTTTTAACTTCTGTTTTAAGAAATCATGTTTGTCAATGTGCTTTTTTTATATTATGGATATATCTACTTAGTATTGTTTATCCAATCCTATAATACAATACTTAATAGAAATAATGCATGTAATCTTAGTTGATTTTGTGACTTTGCTCTTATTGCTATGGTGGTAGATCATTCCGGGCGGTTTTTTAGTTCTAAGCCTCTTCTCAGTTGGATGAGTTTGGTCTCTGTAGGGGATTACAAATAGCTTATGATTCGACATTAATAAGCGATTAATCAATTAAAATGACATTTGACATATATTAACGTTGGGCATTGAATACACAACAAGGACTATTTGCAACTACCCTTTGTAATTCTATAACACGGTAAAGTGACGTGGTTGATACACAAGGAGGTACACCACTGGAAAACTTCGATCCTACCCCCAAAAAAAAATTATGAGCCTCCATGGTTTTAATGTGCATCAACCCTCCCCCCCCCCAACGACTCTTCAGGATTCGATCAAGACTCGACAGAAACAATGTTGGCTACGAGTTCGTGACCATAACCATTCGGCTACCACGATAAAAGGACATATGAATAATTTTTTCCCTAATTGGCTACATTTTAACAACTTAGGCTTTGCAGACACGGTGACTTCCTAAATGTGATAGCCATTTCATGGTGGCGCCATCTAGTGGTGGCCTCACTGTCAAATTTGGAAACTTGGATGATTTTTTTTGAATTCAAGCTCTCGTCAGAGGATGAATATTGCCTAGAGTACCAGGGCCAAATTGATACTCAAGGGATGTTTTACATGCCATATAATCATATCACATACGTGCCTACGATTCTCGTATCCTGAAAATCTATCGACTCCAGTCGGGGTCGATAACCTTGGGCTTAATAAAAGGTCACCCTACCTCTCAGCCACCGGAGTCGACTATGAGTTATGAATAAGTGAGTTTTAAAAATTAATGCAGTGAATAATCGAAAGCTATTTTTTATTGTATTCAAATACATTTTACTCACTAATGCACATATTTAATTAATATAAGATTCCCACTCAATAATCAAAACAGCTTTTAATTTAAGAACAAATTATTTTTATGATTTTTTAAAACTATTAAAGTAAAACTTTTTTTAAATTAAAAAAGATTTTGTAACATGTTTATAAGAATTCCTAAGAACTTTGTATTAATAGTTGCATACAAGTGTTTTAGCTATCTACCCCCATTCTTCTCTTAATACCTGCACCTAAATAAGAAACATGTGGTATAGGGGCCCCATGCGGCTTTCATAGGTGATTCGTGCACTCTTTGTAGAAGCTATGTTTCATTGTGTAGATTGAAATTCAATTTGTGTGATTAAAGATTTATAAAATTACATTAAAAAATGGTATAAGCGAAACCTTCAGTAGCTAGAGATGTTTTAGTTCATTTCTGTCAGCTAATATCGTATAGTAAAATCTATTTTTGTGCGGTAGATAGGGAGCGCATAAAAATAAACCGCACAAAAAATATTCGAAAATTTCATACATTTTTACATATAACAAAGAACTTCGTTAAAATTATACAGAAAGGGACCGCATAAAAAGTCGCACTTAGAAAATACGCCAATTATCTACGATATATGTAAGTAAGTACTTCCATAACAAAATAAATAATAAAACTACACATGGAAATATTTTAAAAACATTTATTTTCTCATTGTATACACTGGTGCCCAAAAGTTAAGCATAATTCATAATTATGTTAATAAAGAAGGAACTGTAAATCAGAATGGCGGAAAACGTGATATGCGAGTGTAAAATGGTTATAAAATAAGGAAGCAAATCAAAAGAATGATAATAATTAATTTTATTGTCCAAAGTAGCAGTTTCAAAGAAAACTGAGCATAGCAAGGATTCACACTTTAAAGAAAAAATGAAAGAAAACATTCAATAAAATACTGATGCTGCAGTTTAATAAGGTGTGTGGTCACCTCTGACAGCCAGGCACGCTGCACAGCGATTTACCATACTTGCTATGAGATGATAAATGAGTTGTGGGCTCAAACGGTTCCAAGCTCCTTGGAGAGCTCTCTTCAGTTCTGTAACGGAGCTTGGTGGGTGCGAAAGAACTGCAATTTGTCTCCCGAGCACATCCCATACATGCTCGATAGGATTTAAATCAGGGGAGTTCACAGGCCACGACATGCGCTGGATGTCTTCCGTTTCAAGGAAGTAATCTATCAGTACCGCTCGGTGACATGGCGCATTATCATCCATGAATATGAAGTCAGGACCAACAGCACCTCAAAACAAGCGAACATAAGGCTCAAGAACTTCGTCTCTGTATCTTTTAGCAGTCACAGACCCCATGCCAAAGAAATGGATGTCTGTGCGGCCGTCCATCATGATGCCTGCCCATACCATTACTCCCCTTGATGGAAAATGATGCCTTTCCGTTATGTTTCTTGGTTCAAAACGTGTTCCACGTTCTCTCCATATCGTTACCCTCCGAGAATCACTACTCAGACTAAACCGGGACTCGTCACTGAACATCACATTGGCCCACTCCCCCACACTCCAATGTTGATGTTTCAAACTCCAGTTCCAACAGGTGCCTTTTTTCGCCGACGTTAGGGGAATGCAAACTGCTGGTCTTCTAGCATACAGGCGAGCATGATAGAGTCTCCTGTAAACAGTTTGTCTCTAAATTCGTATTCTTGTGGCGACTGAGAGCGCCGAACCCAGTGCTCTGACAGTACTGCCCCTTTTGACGTCGCGCACTTATTACCAGATATCGGTCTTGGCGAAGGGTTGTGGCTCTTGGTCGACCTGATACTGGTTGTCGGGTAACATCTTCTGTTCTTTTAAACCTCTGCCACAGTCTTGAGATCGCAGACTGGTCCACATTCGGAATTCGTGACACTTCGATTTGTGATCGTGAGGATTCCAGAATTTCAACGATTCTTCCTTTCGTAAACATGCCCAATTGGTGTGTTTCTGCCATCATTCACCTTGTTTGATGGTTAACAACGTTCCTACGCACAGCAGTTGCACGAAACTTGTCTGAACTGCCTATGTTGCGTGAATCGGTTTCTCCGCGTTCCAACATGCACCGGTGTTTCGCGCAGGACGTAGTCGACTGAAAAGTTTTGCATAAACCCAATGTTTCTTCTTCCCCCAATTAATACCCGCAAGAAATTTGGAATAATTTTACGAATATTTAATCCATGTTTTTCGCATTTCACGATTTATGCTTAACTTTTTTGGACACCATTGTATATGGAGAAGTTTTCGAAATGCACATAAATAATTCACTGCTACTCATTGTAATCCAAAGCGCTCATCTTCCTGTGATGAATTAGTTCAAAATCACTTTCGTCACTTAAAGATACAATTTTAATTGATTTACTTTTTGGCCCCATAAAGTATGAGATAAGGTTTTGCGAGAAGGTCGGTTAGTCGGTTGATTGTAAATGTCACAATAACCAGAAATGCATTATCGAAGCTCTTTTTGTGTGTGAAATTACATACTCATTTAAGAATTAGTATCTATTTTAAGAAAATGCTTTTCCATTTTATTGGAAAGCTGTATCCCTGCATATATTTTATCCGCTCTCAAAGAATCCGGTTCTTCTTGTCCGTCTTCATAATCTATCAAATTATTGATAATTTTACTGTCATTGAGAGTTTCGTCTTCAATCAAGCGCGGGCTGTTGGCGCGTTGAGAGAAATCAAATGAAACTGCATTGTCGGGAGACTGTTTATAACAAATGAACAGAGCTTCTTGAAGTGCATATATGTATATTGCAGTACACTCCCGCAACCCCTGCCTGGCGGGGGGGGGCAGGACTCTAGAGGCCCAAGGCCTGAATAACAACAAGTAGGTATATACCCCATTTATAAAATATTAAAGGCAAAATCTGGCTTTGCAAGGGGTCCCTAACATTCTCCGATACGCCCCTGGAACTTTGATAGAAAACATTAAAGTGGAGCCAAAGCCTATAAAATTCATGTACCACATATAAAAGATCGCACAAAAAAATGACATAAAAAAGGATTTCACGAAATAGGTTTTACTGTATTTCCATTCACTGCATCTTATATTTTTTACCTTTTATATCTTCGGATTACAGCACTCTGCCGTGCAAAGATAACAACTCCTTGTAATTCTTTTGGTTTAATTAAAATTAAACGCTTTTAAAAAAAAAATATATCAAATATATATATATATATTATTGTTAAAATCTTAAGCGAGTGCATCAGAAAAATTGAACTATGAAAGAAAGAAAGAATGAAGATAATTAAAATTCGTTGTTTTCAAAAGAACTTTGCACGGAAACATAAGAATATTGTTTTTAACGATTTCTAATATTTCATGTAATGCATTTAATTTTTTATCCTGAATAAAATGAACGATTACCGCCATTGAGATTGGTAGCTTTCAAAAATCGATGTAAACACGGCTAAAAACCAATTACATAAAATTGAACCTTTTTTTTAAGAAAGTTTCCTACCAACAAACAATCAATCATTATTTCACAAATTATCGAAGTGAATTTGGCCTTTATGTTTTCAGAATATACATTCTTGACAGATTAGTATGTTCTGAAATGATGGATCTTTCTCAAAAACAAAGTGTGTGTTATTCTGTAAAGAAGCTAATGTATCAAAAGTAAATATGATAATGTTCCTAACACTATACAACCGTCTCTATTTATATTTAGCTATCACTGGTAATATTTCCTAAATTGCTACTATAAATCCAACCGTGTAAGTAATGCATGTTACAAATCATCGTGTATTTCGCTTATAAGATATATGTTGAGAATAAGTGCTTCATATTTTGAACACAAATTTCAGAATCATCAGTAGAGATTAGAATATAACAGCAATGCATTATTCATAAAAGAAATTAAAAGTTATGACCAAAAATTTACTGACCAAAATGATTGTCACCATTTCAAAACGCAAGAATGAGAAAAAGCTTCAATCTGAGTACAAGTGTTTCAGCTCTTCGTGTTTCCGTGGACAAAACTTTTTAAGACGATTTCTTAATTTCGCAGATCTTTTAGAAGATTCAAACAGAGCGCTTCTAACTAAAATTCTAGCTTGCGTTTTCCTGTTTTCTCTCTTAGTTGCGAGTTTGGATAACTCGATTCAAATAATGAGAAATTTCAATTTTAATGTGGATGACCACATTTTTAGAATAAATTTTGTACATTTCTGTTGTTACGTTGTAAGCACTATCATCTGGTATGCTTTGAGACGAAAAAGAAGAGATTTGACAGCTCTTTGGAAATTTCTCCGAAAAAATCGTTCTTTAATTCTAACAAAGCCACAATTTCTTCTGCTTTTGTTTATTTTGGGTTCAACTGTTTTCTCCCCAGTGCTGTTGCTAACAGAACATTATCACAGTAATGAATGGAATATTTATGGTTTTGAAATAAGTTTTACCACTTACTTCATATTTAAATGCTTCACAATATTTCTTAACTCATTTATATATCCGACGTTTATTAATTTAATAGCCTTTCTGTATTTTTTCATCTGCCAGAGCATTTGTGACTTGGTAATTGATTTCACATCTGAAATACAAGCCTGTCCTTTCGAAGAGTTCACAGTCAGCAAACAAGAAAGTATCTTCACAAAAATGTCAACAATAGAAGATGCCTTGAAGTTAACTCAAACAGTTTTCTCTGTACCTACTTTTCTAGTATGTACTTCTTATTTTGGCAACTGCATTTCTGTTCTGGCAATCCTTGTGTTTATTAAGATTGATACCGAGATAAAGTTCTTTATGCGATTTCAATGGGCTTCCTTACTTATCTTCTCATCCACTGGTATGTTGGCTATTTTATGGAAAGCTGGCAGTTTACCAATCGAAGCAGAAAAATTGAAGAAAGCTTACAGGAGAAAATGTCATCAAAAACTGATTTTCGGAAATAAAGTCGGGGAACATTTTGAAACTGATCTGATTGATACATCTAATTTTGTACTGTCTGCTTGCAACATTATATATTTCTACAGGAGCACACTTCTTGCATTTGCTGGAACCATTCTTACCTATACTGTACTTTTAATGAGTAAAAGCTAAAGAGAGAAAGAATAATTTTGGACAGAAATTATTGATTATAAATGTATTGAAGACTGAACCAATTCTACGTTAGATGTATTTAGTAAAATTGTTTTTAATGGCTACATACACTTGACTACGCACATACAAAAAAGAAAGCTAAATTGTTTCACCTGACTGAACGCTAATTTTCTGAATTTTTCCGAATTTTCTTTCGAATTGCATTTTGATAAAGACAGAATGCTCCTGAAACCAGGAAATACAATGTAATTCATAAAGAAATATTCACTTTCCAGATACTGTAAAACAGCAACAATCAAAGTCAAGCCCCACCTCAGCGAACCGTGAGTTAGATGTACTCTTAAAAGTGGGTGTCTCGCCCCTGATGGAAGTGTGACGATGGCAAGAGCCTTCGTTTCATGTGGTTTTTCAGTCTAAATGGCTGTATTTGCAGTAGAAAAAGCTTTTTGTTTTCTTGAATTTAGTAAAATCTCATGGTAGTCATTTTTTTGAATATGTTAACTCTCTCTGGTTAATGCCACAGTTGCTGAACAACATTGACAATTTAATTTTCCAATTGACCACACCACCACACTGACCGGCTAACGTGCGAGATTACCATGAACATATCCCTCAGCGATGGATTGGATGAGTCGCTGACTACATCTTTTACCCAATGACCACTCAAAATTCATGACTTAACACTTTTTGATTTCTTCCTGTGGTGGTTCGAAAAAAACAAGGCATTCGTCTCTCCTCTTCTTGTTGATCTAGCGGAGTTGAAACAGCGTATCACTGCAGCTATCGATGAATTTGATTCAGATACCTTAACACGCGTTTGGGGTGGAAATGGATTTCCAGCTCAATGTGTTTCGTGCAACTAAAGGTTCCCACATAGAGCATTTTTGACAGTCTCTAACAAAGCTGTAAATAATCCCATTCAATTCAGTTACAAGCAGCATGTAATACCTTAAATTGTTCTTGATTTATGATGCATTGAAACTGTATACTTATTTATGAATCACCCTGTATAGTAGAAGCACATTTGATATATGTCCAATTTTCCTTTCTAATTCAGTAACAAACTATTATACGCTGAAGAAACTACGTCTAGAATCATCAAATTGTACCAAAATGGGAAAAAATATAATGTACTTCTAATGAGCCAAAATTAACGTTCAGGAAAAATAACTTTCGACGAAATAACTGATTACAGTATGCGTCATAAAAATCCACCCCATCAATATTCCTACAAATTATTATGTGAAATGACATCCTAAATACAAATATGACCCCTATTTCTCGGGGATATTTTTATCCGGTAATTGAAAGGTCAACAATTTTAATTTGGGAGGTGAAAGGATATTATTTTAACAGATAGATGTCTTCGCATGAGATAAATAGGTGAAATTTTCTAAAATACGAACATTTGTAACAATGAGAGATATTTCCTCCATAAATTAAATAAAATAAATGGAAATTATCAGCTTTTCTGGGATTTCTTTCGCAATTGTTTCACTTGTTTTCACAAAACTTCTTCTTTTAGCCCCTGTCCCCTTTGGAGCCTCTAACAGTACAAATAATAGAAATATTTAACATCAGTTTTGTCTAAAAGAGTGTGAGTAGGAGAGGTCTCAGAGACCTTACAAGAAAGTTTAGAAGGTTCATTGTACAACGTTGTTGTGCGGCTTACTGTTCTGCCCTCATTCACGTGAATTGATGCCATAGCTTAGGATATGATGTGATCCATCTGTTTATAGAGTCATCAAAGAAAAACCTTAAATTTGCTCCAATGGCATATGGGAATGAATCACCAGCAATCTCAAATTCTTATTCTTTGGATATGTTAGAGACGTAATACGTGAACACGATAACGGTAACGGTTATACATTTACGTTTAGCCTCAGAGAAATCTCTAAAATCCACTCATCACAATAAGTTGAAAAAAAATAATAATTTGTTGAAGTTACATAAAAATAGAAAGCAGTCCATATTGAGTGCAGCGCAACAACGCTGATGGAGAGGTGAATGGGAAACCACTCATCCAATTGATTTAGTTTCTGTTTCGCTTTAGGAGAGTGAAGAGCAAATGACGTCACATCTCTGACAACCAAGCCCGTCTTTCAACCGGCTGCCGCATCTTGACCTACGTGAACACGAAGCGTGGGAGTCATTCATAGCAGCACCATTTTGTGCAGTGTAAATCTTCTAAATTTTCTTACGATGACTTCGGAATCTTTCTTTCTTGCCCCCTTTTATTCTAAATTGATGTTAAATACCTCTATTATTTGGGATGTTTGAGAGCTTAACCCTTTCATGGGCCATTTGTTTCTCTTATGAATTTCTCGCAGTTTTTTTTTATGTTTTACTAACAATTAAACAATAGCATTTAAGGAAATATATTTTATTTTTTAAATTTTATATTTACATCTAAATTTTAAGGGTAAGAAGAATACTTCCGAAGGAACCATTCTCCGTCATAAAGAAAATTAAATGTAATTGAGATTACTTGCAATGAAAAGCTGAGAAGCATGTTGCAATGTAGAAAGGAACATCACATTGTAGCGGGAATCAGTAGCGCTACATCACATGTAGCGGGTCTTTTTTTCCTTGCGATATTTTATATATCATCTATAGTTGGAAACCCTCTTTGGTCCATGATTTCCCACATTGACTAAGCGCACATCATCCAGAACTACACAATTCTTTGCTTGAAAACTAGCAGGACGTCCTTTCCCTTTTCTTAAGGAATATCCGTCTATTAGCTGACGAGCTAATGCTATACGGAATGTTAGCTGGTATAAACTTCTGCTTCTTTTGTTCACTTGCCACAGTATGAAACTATTTATGTAGACAAGGTCAATAAGAAAATAAAAGATACGATGCCACCAGATCTTCTTATTTAGTAACTTCTTACAGATCATCTTATTTAGTAACTTTCTTTTATTTGACGAAGCGATCAACCCTTCTAATGACATCGTTATATACAAAGACAGCTTTTACACAAGGTACTTCTTCTTTAGTACCATCTTTATTTTGGTCCGATTTACAGATGTTATAATCGCTGGGTTATGTACAGTAGCACAAAATTGAAGCGCGAATCAGTCTTCGCTTTGTTATAATAGCAAGGCTTATATATTATTATGAATGAGATGGGAAGTAATCTTCCCAAGGCTCACGATTGGTTAAAATGGAGGGGGAGGGGGGTAGAAGCTAGAATATTGTAGAAAATATGAAAAGATTATGAAAAAAGATAGATACATAACTTTTATTGATTTATTTTTTAAGGGGACATTCCCCCATCTACAAATGTTAATGGTTAATAACTTTTCATCTTTATAGCCACTTAGAAGATATTTAACGATTAAAATAATTCTTCTCCATTTTTTAATCAAATTTCAGGCCTTAAAAATACCAAAGAGTGTTAAAAACAGGGAGAGGTGTCGTGTGAGAAAATAGTGGATCCAGGAGGTCACACATTTTACAAAAGAATCAGCATAAGTGTTATCAGGGCTAGATTTTTCCCCGGAGAAGTATTATTAATGTATCAAAAAACTACATTGTATGTTTATCATCTTCTCTAAAATTAAATTTGTAAAAAGTTCTTCGATAAAAAAAATTGAACGTTGAATTTATTTTTTAATGTTTTTCGTTCATCATCGGCAATCTCCACTAAAGATGAGTCTGTCTGGATGGATCTACTAGCTGTTTACACATCGCTGATTATAATTTATTAGGAGTGTCTGAGTTAGATTCTCCATAGGGTATCGTATATTTTGCATATAATGTGTAATTTTAATACACACAATAAGATCAAAGTTTATTTAGTTATTATTATAGTATCAAAGTCTCCTGAGGTTGGTGGAAGAGAAATGCGAGGCTTCTGACCACCCCCAGGGTATTCTCCTTAGAAATTGGGACGGGATCGAGCAAAATCGCACTGTCACCTGCATGGTGCTCAAAGCTAGTCTAACATCAGGCGTAAATGCAGCTCTTTGCCGCAATTAATTTCACAATACTTGGTCTGATGTAACTGTTAATCAAATGGTATAACAACAACAAGAGATCAAAGTTTATGGTGCATGTGATACGTCGTATATAAAGATGATAATTTTGAAAATGAGGGAAAATAATCATTAAAAAATTAGATACTTCATGTGTTTTTTATTTAAAATAATTCACATAACTTTAAAAGAAATTTTCACAGTCGGACAATATGAAAAGCTCGTCGTATTCATCTTCCATTCTATCTTCAGACACATCATCGAATTCTACTTTATCGTCACTATTCTGTTGCTCTGTTCCATGAACAAATAATCGTCTTCCGTTCCATCTAGAACAGAGGTTCCCAAACTTTTTGTTTCATAGAATCCTTGTCATGTTTATCAGTTTTGGGTAGACCTCTGCCTACTTAATATTGAATTTTTGCAAATTTATCGACTTAAATGTCTTTTTGAAAACTGATATAGAGACTACTTACTTTAGAAGGTTTAAATTTCTAACTGTAGTGAAGTATGCTGTTTAAAACTTAAGAAACATATGTTAATTAAATTAAAATTTAATTATGTCAAACGTTTATAATGGAATTGAGGAATCTGGTGCTTTGCTAACAAATTTTTAAAATTTGGCATAAATTTTGTCAGGTTTAACCATAAATATCCTCCGTTAGTAGTTTCCAGTCATTCTTTTTTTTTATTTTGGAAATTGGTGACAGCGTTGAAACTGGTTCTCCCAAGGAAAAGCAATAAAAGACTTTCAAATAAAAATTCTCCATAATTCAGGATAAATAACAGGTATGTCTTTTTGAAGTCAAAATTGCTAACATCCGCTTCTAAACTTTATTTTACGATATCCGTTACTGCCTATTCCGATCAGTTCCTCTTGTAACATGACATTTTTTTTCAATGTGATCATTTGAATTTATTGCCTACTGTGGTAATTACCATAGCAGTTTCAAAATCTGAATAAAGGGCATTTAAATGTTTAACGTAAGTTAAAACATCATTTCCTTGGCAGATTATTTGAGAAACTGGTATAATTCGTGACGTCCAATAGAAAACTCCTTTGGCTTAATTACGGCAAGAAACGCTGAGATGATGAACCTTATTTTAATAAAATTAATTCTGTCACCTTGTAACTACAAATTAATCTCGTTCAATTTTAGTAAATAAATCTGTTAAATAGATAAAACCTGGTTTCTATTTGATTAAATTTTCTTTTAAAATTAAAGTCTTAATCTGGTTTAATAAGAGCCACTAACATATATATAGACCCCCCCCCATTTACACCTCATAGCCTCTCAAATTATATTTTCGGTGATGTGGATTCCTTGAAGATCGTCATAGACTCCTGAGGGTCGATATAGACCACTTTGGGAATCACTGATCCAGAACTTTAGATATACTGTATTTTTAAAATGATTTTTAAATTATATCATGCTTAATTTTCTTCTTTTTATTTATTATCTACTTACACACTGTCCCTTGATTAGCATGGCGCATTTGGCCTCTTTTTGTAAATGCATCTTCTAACAACCACGTGTCGCAGTGTCTTTCCAAATTTACTTTGCAGGATTTATTAATACATACACCTAAAGCAGTGATTCTCAACCCCTGTAACGCGGCACTTTTGTGAGCCGCCATTTTTTTTAAATGATTAAATATACTCTGCGAAAAGAAATAAATAAAATCCGGAACCGAATCCTTCGCGGCCGTTTTATAGAAAGAAACTAAGGGTTTTGTGGTATATTTAACTTCATTTCGTGGATAGATGGATATAAAAAATGTTTTGGGTTTGTAATCCATTTGAGATAACGGATACATCTGTACATGAATTAACTTTGAATGAGGAGGGAAAACTAATTTCGACCTGTAATAATCGAGATTTTCAGATTAACAAATATAAAAATAAAAAAGAGAGAGAATTTTAAATGTAGATGATAAAATGAGAGTGATACTATCATTTTCAATGCTCAATATAAACGAAATTATCAAAAATCATCAGGCTCGGATTTTACATTATAAATGTACTTTTAATTAGTTTGTAATTAATTACTCAACAAACATTTTATTGTCTTTTTCTTACTTATTATTTTGTTTATCATTGAAGATTATTATCTTACGATATTTTACATAGTGTGACATACTTATTGTTAAAGCTTTCAAATTTCACACATTGGTTACACGCAATGGTAATTTTAAAAAAAAGGGGTGAGAGAAGAAATGCATAAATAAATCCTTCATAAAATTTTATTAGACGAAAAACCAAATTTTTTTCTTAAATCCGCAATTTTGAAGAAATTTTTAATCTTCAGTCAAAACACGGATGACAAGGTTCAACATGAGAAAAAATTTCGTGCGGTTATTTTCATAAGGTTCGAAATAATTAAATTCTCAAGTCAAATTTGGAGTAATTTTGGAAAAATCATTAAAATAAATGAACTAATGTTCTTACAAGTGTTAGTTGGCGTTCAAAATGTTTACGGTAATTACCGATCCTCCTGAGAGTGAAGTGGCATTTGAAATTTATCTTCAACTTGTAGAGATTTAGAATGCAAATGTAACGAGTGATGGAATAGTGAAAATGTGGGTTTGACAGTTAAATTATGAGCGCACCAATATTCATGACGATGCACGGAATGGGCAACCTTCTGTTGTCAAAGATGGTTTAATTGAAAAAGTAAATGAGAAATTTCATGAAAATAGACGGTTCACATTGAGGTTGTTTTGTGATAAGTTTCCACGAGGAGCTGTTTAGCAGTGGATTTCTTCCCTGGTGGCATCTTTCTTTGAAGAGGGCACAGACAAGTTGATTTCTGAACAATGGTAGTAACTATCGTATTTACTCGAATCTAAGCTGCCATCGATTCTAAGCCACACCCCAAACTCTCAAAATGTTTTCGTCATCGATTTTAAGCCGCACCCCAAACACTCAAAATGTTTTTGTCATCAATTCTAAGTCACACCCCAAACTCTCAAAGTGTTTTTGTCATCGATTTAAGCCACATCCCAAATTCTCTACATGTTTTGAGAATAAAATAAAACAATTTGTAAAAGGTTCATCAATGCCCTGTTCTTAAGAATTTTTTTTAAAAAATGTAATGAGAAATAATAAGGAGTTAATAATTAATTTATTTAACCATTATTAAAAACTTTCAAATACATACATAAACCTACAATTACTCTACCCCTCAGTATCATGTTTCGAAAAGGATTTGTCATTCCCATTGTCTCAGCTTGTGATGGATGGGCTGCCCCACCCATCAGTGTACCAGAGTTAGATGGAAGATTAGCCTTTTAGTCAAAACAAACACAATTTATTCACAAGTCTCAACAACCTTACAAATCTGAACAACTCAAGTTAGAAAACGCACCCTTAAATAAATATGGGAGCAAACGCGAGGAAGACGATATAAATAATATTTAATTATACATTTAATCACTTACTCTAGGATCGTCTTACCCGTACACATTCCAAATAATCGAAGATACTTTCTTAGTTATTCTATTTCGAGCCGACGCTAATCCAGTTTAAATATCTAATTGATAAATCGTCAATCTGAAATATAAAGCAGATAATCTACGGAACAATCTCTCCAAGCTTTCTATTACTTTACATTAATCACTCATTGCTATCATTTAGCTCCTAACCTTTCTCTCTTCGAACCTGAAAGTTAATGTTAAAATATAAGCCTTGATTTGCATAAGTCACATCTTCTTCTTCGGGGAAAGTTTTCAATAGAGTAATATATAAGGAAAGTGTTTCCACTAAGAGGATTAGTAGGAGGTACACGAATAGGCCCGTTACAAATCTGACTTTGGAATTGATATCGGAGTCGCCTTTTCCCCCCACGGTGTCGTCTTCAGGTGCCTTCCAATCCATTTGTTATGCAACATTTTTTACAAGAATATATAATAGAAGGATTTAAAAGAAATATTAAAGACTGTGCTGTTAAGTGCAACTTTCACTGTTTTTCCTTTTCCTGACATGCATACATTAGAGTAAAATCCATTATTTGCCTTTCCTTAGCTTCGTCCTTAGTGTTAAAAAGTGTATGAGATAAATTATTGATCATCGATATGTAATTTTCTAAAATTAATATTTTTCTAGTCTCAGTACAGTAAAAAAAGGAACAATGAGAGCTGCAATTGGTTGAAGCTTTTGAGAAAACATTTTATCTAGAATAATGGATTTCTTTATTTATATAGATTTCTTGTCTCGTGTCTGAAAATTTATTTATCAATAACCGAGGCTGAGCAAATTATAAAATTAAAATCAATATTAAAACTGCATATATAAGTGAGATTTTCATTTTTTTTAACGAAGAAATCGTGGTCATATTTTTAACATAATATGACTGTGATAAATTAGTTAAAGTAGAATTTTTATATTGAATTGTTCGATTATTATTATTTATTAGAGTTTTTTATTAGTTAAGAAGATAGTTATTTAGTCATATCATTCACTTTTAAAGTATTGATCGTTATAGCAATTAAATACATTGCTTTTGCTGATGTTTCATACGTAGTACATTTTTGACTTCCAACCAGAAAATTATACATATTTTGACCAGTTGATCCAGAGAATCAGACGAACGATTTAAAGTCTTAAATAAGCAATTTTGAAACTATGTTCGTTCTTGTAACTAAATATTAGCAAAGTTGGAATTTTGCGTTTTATGGAATTAATAAATGTGCCTTGATACGATATGGAAAAATATACTTAATATAACTATTGATATATTTATTTATAAAAAAAGATAAATTCTGCGCAGAAAATAACCAATCGTGCATAAAACAGGGAAGACTCGATACGACTTTGAGTCTGTATATTCAGATGTACCGATCAAAATAAAGTTATTGTGCAACTAAACTTAGCACGGCATCTTGAGTATCTATGTAAGAAGTTGCATGATTTCATAAAATCTGAAGAAAATTGAGATGCAATCAGTTTAACTGTTGAATAAGAAAACTTTTTTTAACCAAAAAGGCTCACTGAAGTTGATCAAATGATCCTACGTAGAAAAATTGTTTGGCTAACTGTAAATTTCTGTTCTCAACATTCAAACTACTTCATGATAATAAAAATGTTTGATGCTGTTTAGAAACTAATGGAATGTAACATTGTAATACTGTTGTGAATCTGGAGATTTTTGACGCATTACAAAAAGCAGTGGACAAAATGAACCGCTTTTGATAATGGTCAAAGGTGCACACACATAAAGAATAAATTACTTTCTTTAAATTTGTATCATAAATAAAGTTTAAAAAGTATGAAAATTTTTATACATAGTTACAAAAAATAAAATTTTGATATCATTAATGGATTTTGTAAAATAAAACGAAGAATATGCGAATATGTGACAATTTTCAAGAACAATTTATTCATAAATAACGTAAGGTATTTCTCTAATCATGGAAAATTATTTTCCAATTTTTCTGTAATATTGCATGAGAAAAAAAATCTCCTCAGTAGAATATTGTGTGAAACTCTTTTCACCATAATCAACTTTATGTGAAACTCTTCTCAGCATGACTAATATTTTCTAAAACTCTTTTTAGCGTGGCTGACATGTGAAAATCTTCTCAGCGTAACTGACATGGGAGACTCTTCTCAACGTAGTTGAAATTGTATGAAACTCTTCTCAGCGTAATTAATATTATATGAAACTTTTCTCAATTTAGTTGATATTGTATGAAATTCTGCTCAAAATGACTGACATTGTATGAAACTCTTCTTAAAATGAATGACATAATGTGACCCATTGACTAACATTGAAATTGTGTAAAACTCTTCTCAACATGACATATCGTGTTAAAATCTTCTCGGTCTAACTGACATTATTTGAAACTCTTCTCATCATGATTGATATTGTCTGAAACGCTTCTCAGAATAACTGGCATATGAAACTCTTCTCAACATGATTGATATAGTGTGAAACTCTTCTCAACATGATTGATATTGTGTGAAATTCTTCTCAACATGATTGATATTGTGCGAAACTCTTCTCAACGGAATTGATATTGTGTGAAACTCTTCTCAACATGATTGATATTGTGTGAAACTCTTCTCAACGTGATTGATAATGTGTGAAACTCTTCTCAACAAGACTGATTATAATATTTTTATGAAAACAAAATTTATCCTGAAATAGTTATTTTGTAACATAACCCTTATATCTCAATTTTGTTTGTTTTTTAAAAATCGTATCACCATTTAAAATGAAGAAGGAAAAATCTAATTCGTTACTTTGCCCTGCATTAATAAATCTAGCTGATTGGAAAGATCAAGCACGTTTTCTTACGATTCTCAAACACCAGAAATCCAACGATTGGCATTTGAAGTACGCGAACGAGTCCTCTATTTTTCTGCGTTTGCTGTGTTGGATGGGATTCCTTGTGGATTCGGATAAGACTCTCAAACGTCGAATTATTTTTCGCTCATTTTTTTCTATGCTTTTCTTGGCTTTGATAGATAATGCAATTCTATCCTTCTTTCAAAACAGAGTGGGGTATTATTTGAGGCTTGCCTTAATCTATCTCCTCACTTACGTGTTAAGTGTAATTATATGGTGCGAAATGAGACATAAGAGGAAAGACTTATCAACCTTTCTTAGATTTATCCATGAAATACATCCATACACTCAAAGAAAAGAAATAAGTTTTCTTTTTTACTGCGTTTGCTTTTCACCAATTATTTTGTCGACTCTGAATTCGACTTCAAAAAATCTAGAAAGCAAAGCATGTACTTACATGTATAAATATCCAATAAAGGATTTCCAATGGCAATTTCTGATAGTATTCATCAAGAGCATTTTTTACTTCGTGTTGTATCCTATGTTTCCTGCTTTAGTGGTGATATTACATTGCGTGCTTTGCCAGCGACTCTGTGGATTAATTAACCATCTTAGAACAAAGGTGGAAAGGTGTCCTTCGGAAAAATTTACTGTCTCTGCTCAGTCCAACATCTTGAAACTAAAGACAAGAATCGACGATGTTATGATTCTCATGCAGAAACTGTTGTACCTGCCGTCTTTTTTAGCCTGTATCTTGAATTTCTGCAGCTGTTGTTGTGCAGTGGCATGGTTGGCACTAGGATACCGTAAAGAAAGTGATGAAAGTTTGTTCACTTTGTTTTCACTCTTCCTCATTATCTCCGTTGCCAGCCAGTTGGCTTATTTCTGGTTCGTTGGCGGTTTGCCGATAGCAATGGATGCTTTTAGGGAAGAATTCTGTAAAAAAGTGCAGCACAGATTGCTGAGTGTAGGAAGGACTGATGAAATCGATTTCGAGAAAGGTTTATACCAAAAACCAAGTTTCGTTCTGTCCGGTTGTGACGTATTTTATTTCAGAAGGAGTTCTATTTTGGGTCTGATGGGAGCTATTCTTACTTACACTCTTTTATTAGTTACGAGTTAATCACACTTTTACAAGATAATGACTTCTATAAGAGATTATTTAAGAAAAATTCTCAATTTACTAAAAAAAAGCAAAGCAAACTACATTGACACATTTATGTTTATATAATATACTTATAAATGTATCAGACTGCAGAATGTATTTCATAATTAATGTATCAATACTAAGTTAAGAGAACAGGTTTAAAACTTATTTGTGATTTCCATGGCTTGTAATATGCAAAATTATATACAAACCTTAATATTATTTTGTTAATTTGTGCGGTTTATATAATTAGAGTCGTATTGTAGCCTTACATCATAATACATTATTATTACATTCTATATATTGTTATAGTACGGAGGGGGGAGCGAAGAAAATTATGATTGAAAATTGGGTCGCAAGCATTGAAAGTTTGAGAAGCACTGCATTGATACATCTCTTAATGCTAATACTATAATCGGTTTCTACCTCAGTCCATGATGTTTTTATTATGTCTTGAACATTAATACTAATGGTTATTTCAAATGTTTCGAAAATTTAATTAAAATGCGAGCTGTTGCACCATCCATAGTAAGTGAGTTACTTTTTTGAGCAAATTTGTTTGGAGTGCGAGGCAACTCACAGAGCTTTGAAAACAAAAACAAAAAAGAGATATAACGATCCTGACGAAACCAAAAAGCGGTCTTGTAAGAAAAATTTGTCAAGTTATGTCTTGTAGAAAATTATTAAATCTTGTTAGTAAACAAACATTTATAATACAATGGAAAAGAAAATTTCTTTTTGCTAATTCATGACAATCTATCATTTTATCAATAACAATGAATACCAGGGTTCGAAGAAACTAGCACATACATTTTCCCCCTTTAAGTGAAGTAAGTTACACAATTCGGGGAATTTTGGGAATTTTCGTAATTTGAAGGAGAACGCAATACTGTACAATTCTCAATTTTAATTTTTATTGCTAATTTTCCCTAATTAAGATTTCAGAATTGTCGCATTAAAGTGAATAAAATGAATGCAAAAAAAAATTGTTTTTGTATTCAAACTCCTCCACATTCACGAAAAAAATGCCTAAGAAGCATCTTAATTAAAAATTATCTATACCAAGTTAAGAATTTGGAAAATTTCAAGTTATTATAGATTTATAATATATACATAATTATAAACTTCACGTATGCAAAGTCGAATGGCCTTAATTTTCCACTATAGTTAACTAGATCCTATCAACTTCTTAAAGCTCGCTTTAACACTTTTCATGCCCTTACACCGCTTTGGTAAATACAGGCAATTAATTGCATAGAGGTAAACAATGTTTTTAAAAAGTTCATGGATCTCTAGACTCACAGTAAGGTTCACAAAATGAATAAAAAGATTTCTTTTACCAATATTTAACAAATTAAAATATAACTTTTGGTCTCGTGACATTTTACACTGAAGGGGAAAAAACCCAATACTAAATTATTGTAGGTTAATGGAATTTCGACAATACATGAGTCTAGGCACCCTATTTCGTTGTGATTAATGTTTCAAGATCCCAGGTTAATATAAGCGCCAGGAAAGACATTTCTAATGAGAAATGATGGTACATTAATAATCGGCGTAACCGACATAATGTTGATTGCAAGCATGTAAACGTACATGGTATATTGTCGTATAGGTAGGTGTCGGATGTCAGTTTGAAGGATAGAGTACTATACCTGTTCCACCTGGTCTGTCAATACAGAAACGATTAATGCTGGTTATGGATGATGTTGGAGTTGTCGTTCAATGATAACCCATTCGGACTTGATTAGAGAAGTATCTCATGATCTCGCAGGTCATGGCTACATGTCTACACTTTGTATAGCCTGTTGGGTTGCAATAGCGATAAGCGGGTGCACGTTATCTTGTTGACCTCCCCCCCCCCTTCTTGAAAACTATGAAATGGCCACGCAACAGATTGAATCATCAGACTAACGAACAAGTTTGCTATCAGGATGCGGGGAATAACCCCGAGAGTGTTCCTGCTGATATAGAAAATTGCTCCCCAGGCCATATATCCAGGTGTAGGTACGATGTGTACAGATCGTGGACAAGTTGATTGCAGGTGCTCATCTGATTTCCTTCTAACCAATACCCAGCTATCACTGGCACCAATGTAGAACAGGCTTTCATCAGAAAACCCAACAGATACCCACTCCTTCCTCCAGTCAGCCTTAGCTTGACAACATTGACGCTGCAATCCGCCGTGATAAGGTGTCAGAGAAATGCACACTACAGGGTGTCTGACTCGGAGTTGTCCTTGAAATAACCGATCTGTAACAGTTCGTTGAATCACTGTGCTGCCAACTGCAATTCAAAATTTTGCTTCAGACGCAGTATGATGTAAAAAAGTCATACGCCAAACACAATGGTCTTTTTTCTCAGTAGTGCCACGCAGCTACTTAGCACTTGATCTTCTTGATACAGTATCTTCCCATGACCACTGTTACCAACTGTCATGTACAGTGGATACATTCATGTCAATTTTTCTGGGTTCAATATTCAATATTTTCTCGATTTTTCAATATTTCGGAGAACATACACTTTTTCTTAGCCTGGTACACAACCTCGTTCAAAATCAGTAAGTTGTTTGTTTATAACGGCTTCTTCGTCTTGTTAAAGACATTCTTGACTAACATCAATTCACTACGCCAAATCTCAACGAAAAGTAAAGCTCACAAACTTAACAGCTTATTAAACCAGGCTTGATTTTCATGTTCATAGTGGCTCTACTAGCGCCACACTTATGCTTCCTAGTGGGAAACTTAAATCGACGTCGTCTTCAAGATGCATAAACACACCTACTAAATTACGTTTATCTACCACAACTTCTTGGTGTTAGGAATTTTTTTTCCCATCAGTGAACATTTCCGAGACATAAGCCTGGTTTCTTTAACTAAATTCAAATGCGTTTCTAGTTCAAGCTAACAATTCACAAGCTTCTGGAAATACTGAGAATATAAATATTGATGCTGTGTGTGAGAAAGGATTCATTGTGAAATGCCTAGAACCAAGAAATGATTAACGTCGCATTCTAAAGTTTCACGAAAACTAGTAGTGACCCATCTCATCAATCTGAATCACGGTCAAATGTCAAAGACTGACGTCTCTCAGCTGACACTTTTATTTCCAAACTACCCAAACCACACCAATATGAGGAATTTGATCCTCGACAGATTTATTGTGCATCAGTCCCTCTACACAGAGTGTCTTCAGTGACAGCAGGACACGAACCCCAGAACTACCAGAAGGTTGATTAGTCACCTTTCAGATAACTTTCAAAGTTTAGATTATTTATTTGAAATATCAATATCGTAGTTAAGATACCTTCGAACTATTTTATAGTGACCAGATGTGATCGTGTATTTTAATGAGATTCTTCTACTTTACAGATGGCTCAACATTATTTGTAATGGATATTAGGGTTAGTCGAATATTTTGTACCCATTTTTTATTAAAATGATTAAGAAATTATTTATCATAGCTTATTCATTGCGAATATAACTTTAATTGAAGAAAATATAGTAAGAGTGCCAGCACCTCATTTACAAGAAGGGTCAAAAGTACTTTAAAAATTTGAAACTACTCCTTAATAAATAAAGAAATATAGCAATCATAAAAGTGGAAAATAAAGCAAAATGTTTCTATTTTATTCGTCAAAAAGCATTTGATTTAATTTATTTGTATGATTTCAAAAACGGCATGAAATCTTAGTTTGTTTTGTTTGAGGTTAATAACCATCAATTTCCAGGAAGCGTAATTCTGTGTAATTTAGTTGACATTTTCAAAAAAATTGCATCAATGGTTATCGAACCACAAAAATTAAGCGTGTACTCCAACGTAATCATCGATCATGCTAATCAATGTTTGCGTCTTTCTGCGTGACGAACTTCCGTTCCATTAACGTTCGAGTGGAAGAGTTAAAACAAAAAATGGGCACCATCTGGTCCGCCAATGGACATCGTTTTGAAAAAAGAACAGAACTGTGATCAAACCAGCAGTCATTTTTCTTGGATTCGCATATAAATGGAATGAAACTGAAGTATCTTACCCGGGGAAAGGTGAGCTAACTTATAGTTTTCTTTTTCGAATTTAGCATTAGGTTTTTTTATATTGTTTTAAGAATAAAAAACAAAAACAAAAATGGATGGTTTGATGTGTGTTACAACAACTTATAGCCTGAATGAGAATCTAGAGTCAATTTATGATGTCTTAACGCGTTTTTATGTTTTCGCGGAAAGTTGCTGTGTTTGAAATTCCTTACGCCATTTTTTAATATAATTTTATTGTTTAATTAAAAGACAGATCATTGAAGAAAATTGTCAGAGACAAA